>QNUK01001107.1:0-40000 GCA_013621035.1 Clarias magur | reverse complement strand
ATTTGCAACTTAGCCCGCGGTTGGGTCGACTCGGCCCATTTTGGTTCGGTTCGGCTCGGCTCGATTCGGTTCGGCTCGGTTCGGTTCGGCTCGGCTCGATTCAGTTCGGTTCGGTTTGGTTCGGCTCGTATGCCGAGACACATTTGTTACAAACTTCTCAAGCTGAACATTTGTGAGGCGATCGTATGCAGAGGGAAACTGAAAAAATATTTTCGCGCACATTTCATACTCATTTCAATAATTTTCTCTTGATTCTGCTTTGTGACAGTGACATAATAAATAACACTCAGATGAAACGTAATTAAACTGTGTGTTGAACGTCATTGTGTTGTAATTTTTATTTCTTTCCTGTAGATGGCAGCAGAGTCGCACGCGACACGCGGAGCGGACAAAGAAACCCGGAAGTGCAGCAGAAGAAGAGGAACGCTCAGTCAGGATCAGTAGCGGCGGAGACAAGATGGCGGACAGCAGGGAGAAAGCGCTCCAGGACTACAGGAAGAAACTTCTGGAACATAAAGAGATCGACGGGCGGCTGAAGGAGTGTGAGTGACACAGGGGGAGTTATATTACTGACCTCACCCGGCGGGAGTGTGTGTGTGTGAGGGGTTATAGGGATTAATGGGGTAAAAGTGTTAGAGGAGCGCAGCGCGCTGTGTCATCACACACACACACACACACACACACACACACACACACACACACACTCCATTCATCTCTCACACTGAGCCCGGCGTCAGAGTCACATCAATCCAGTTAATGTGTGTGTGTGTGTGTGTGTGTTTCAGTGAGAGAACAGTTGAAGGAGCTGACCAAGCAGTACGAGAAGTCTGAGAACGACCTGAAGGCGCTGCAGAGTGTGGGCCAGGTGAGCAACAAACAAACACCATAATACAGCACCAGCACGCTGATAATATCCCTGTAGGAGTGGTAAAGGGTACCAATACTTATGCGCCAATATTCCGTGGCATGGTGTTGGAGGGTGCCAATACTTATCTTGTGTAATATGTACAGGTGTGTGTGTGGTGCACAAGTGATTGAAACATGAGTTTATATGTATATAATTCGTGTGTGTGTGTGTGTGTGTGTAGATTGTAGGAGAGGTGCTGAAGCAGCTGACGGAGGAAAAATGTAAGTGTGTGTCTCTGTACAGCAGGACTCGCTGTCTCACTTATTAATAGACAGAAATCACATTCTGTAAGGTCGAGTATCTGACGCCTTGTTTACACTAAGTTGGACTTCTTTGGTGCTCAGACAAACACACTCCCTGTTCGGTAATCGGAGAGAGAATCACAGATGAGAAATGGAAAAAGTCGATCAGATAAAGATGAAGTTTCGTCTTAAAACGACTCCGGCGTGTTAAAATTCACTTCTACCACTTCAGCGCTGTTATTTCAGCCAAAGTGAAAATATGAACTAATCCCAGTCAAAACATTCACTTTATCTTTTCTCATTAATATCTATTGGTGCAGGTGTTTGTTTACATTGAGACAGTAGCGCATTAGTAGATTATTTTACAGTAGATGATTAAATCCCACACATAACTGTTCATAACATCACTTTTACTCCACATGTAGATTCACTGATGGTGCAGATTAAACTTCAGACTGAGATCTGAGTGCTGCAGGAGATTCAGTCAGTTCTGTACAGACAGATGTTTCTGTAATGCTGTGACACAATCTGGCTGGACAGACAGAGAGACAGACGCCACTGATGGCCTAATCAATATATGTGTGTGTGTGTGTGTGTGTTTCAGTTATTGTTAAAGCCACTAATGGGCCGCGCTACGTGGTGGGCTGCAGGAGACAGGTGAGTGCTCTGACTGTGTGTGATGTCACTTCCTGTCTGTGTGTGTGTGTTCAATTGATGGAGTGTCGGTATGTTTTTAAACAGCTGGATAAGACGAAGCTGAAGCCTGGTACCCGTGTGGCGCTGGATATGACCACACTGACCATCATGAGGTGTATATATACACACACACACACACATACACACACTGCGACAGTGACTTTGAACATAAATCCTGTACACTGGCTTCCCTCAGTGCTGTAACGTGTGTGTGTGTGTAGGTACTTGCCGCGTGAGGTGGACCCGTTGGTGTATAACATGTCTCATGAGGACCCGGGGAGTGTGTCATACTCTGAGATTGGAGGATTATCAGAGCAGATCAGAGAGCTCAGAGAGGTGTGTAAACACACACACACTCTCACACACACACACACACACTCTCGCGCGCACACACACGCTCTCGCGCACACACACACACTCTTTGTTAAATTTACAGTAGATTATGTTATGACTCTTCAGCCAATCAGATGCACAGGTGTAAATTGCATACTAGGCATTATTAGACGCTGCAGTGCAATACAATATGGTGTGTGTGTGTGTGTGTGTGCAGGTGATTGAGCTGCCTCTGACCAACCCTGAGCTGTTCCAGCGTGTGGGGATCATCCCTCCTAAAGGGTGTCTGCTGTACGGACCTCCAGGTGAGTGTCTGTGTGTGTGTCTGCGCCCGACTGCGAGTGTGTGTGTCTGCCTGCGAGTGTGTGTGTGTATCTGTCTGTATAGCACTATTTGGACGGGATTAGTTTTACTGGGGGACGTTTGAGTTAGAATTTTTTTCAGTCTGTCATTTCCTGTATGTATTCGGATGGGACTAACATCTCGGTGTTTATTACGGAGGTGGGCGTGTCTGTGTTTTACATGTGGGCGTTGCACAAGACCACGTGTTGAGGATGAGGATTTCTATTGGAGCGCAGAAACTCGAATACCGGCGCGCTAGAGATTGTACGCTAGTTCACACTGACCAAAAAACACAAGAAAACGCGTTTCAGATAAAAACACTTCAGCAAACACAGACATCCGCATTCGGACGGGATTAGATTTCTCAGAGGACCGTCGAGTTTACTGAAACACAGAAGGTCATTTGTTCTGGAATTTTCACAGAGGTCGCGTGAGAAAAAGACAGACATGGCAGATTAAAATCACAAAGTACCTCTGTGGAACAGAAATGTCTCTAATGTCCCCCAGTAAATCTAGTCCCGTCCCAATACTGTCTGTCTGCGAGTGTGTGTGATGAATGAAACCCAGATACAGTTATAATGTGTGTGTAGTGGATGAGTGTGACATCACCCTGTGCCAACTGTACTGTGTGTGTGTGTGTGTGTGTGTGTGTGTGTGTGTGTGTGTGACAGGTACGGGGAAAACCCTGCTCGCGAGAGCTGTGGCCAGTCAGCTGGACTGTAACTTCCTCAAGGTAAACTATTACACACACACACACACACACACACACACTCTGGAGTGTAACTCCATGCTGAATGGACCTGCGTGTGTGTGCGTGCGTGCAGGTGGTGTCGAGCTCCATTGTGGATAAGTACATCGGTGAAAGCGCTCGTCTGATCAGAGAGATGTTTAATTACGCACGAGATCATCAACCCTGCATCATCTTCATGGACGAGATCGACGCCATCGGTGTGTCTCTCACACACACACACACACACACACACACACACACACACACACACACACACACACACACACACACACACACACTGAGCTTCATTATAATAATAACAGTAATAATAGTGTTTCACTCTGTAATTGTGTCTCTGATTCTGTAGTAATAAGTCAGTTATACAGTGTGTTATTGTACGGTGCTGTGTAATGACTGTGTGTGTGTGTGTGTGTGTGTGTGTGGAGGTGGACGGCGTTTCTCTGAGGGAACCTCAGCAGACCGTGAGATCCAGAGAACCCTGATGGAGGTGATGAGACCTGTCTCACTGTCTCACTGATGTCCGTACAGAACACTGCTGTAGGCTCTGTGTGATGGAGTTAACACGTGTGTGTGTGTGTGTGTGTGTGTGTGTGTGTGTGTGTGTGTGTGTAGCTGCTGAATCAGATGGACGGGTTCGACACTCTGCACCGTGTGAAGATGATCATGGCTACGAATCGTCCTGACACACTGGACCCGGCTCTGCTCCGGCCCGGGAGACTCGACAGGAAGATCCGTATGTACACACACACACACACACACACACACACACACACTATATACATACTATATATATACACACACACACACACACACTGTTACTGTTTATTGTATTTGCTGTATGCTGACTCGTGTGTGTGTGTGTGTGTGTGTGTGTGTGTGTGTGTGTGTTAGATATTGAGTTGCCGAATGAACAGGCTCGTCTGGACATCCTGAAGATCCACTCGGGGCCGATCACTAAACACGGGGACATCGGTGAGTCTCTCACACACACTCACACACACTCTCTCACACACACACACACACACACACACACACACACAGATGCTGCACGGTTGATCAGATCTGAGTCGTGATCCGGACCTGTACTGGTATCTACCTGTGATAAACTGCAGCCGTCTGTGATTAATGTCCACACAGGTGATAAGTATTGGCACCCGTCCTGTTACTGAGCTGGATTGTGTTTAAATAACAAACTACATGAAATGAATCCAGATGTTGGAGTAAAACACACACGTCTGTGTAATAATCATCCTCAAGTCGTTTATACACCACACAGGACGTCACACACACGTTTATTATCTGATGTAAACACACACCGTGTTCATTACACACACGTTAGATTGATTATTCTGTACACACTCTCACAGCTTTATGATTTAAACAGTTTAGTTTATAAGAAAATAAAGGGGACCAACTTTACAGTAACCTGTTAGGAGTAATAATACTAGAACATATAATACACCATGATGAACGAAACTCGTCTGTCGGCGTATATTCAGTCTTTATATAAATACAAAACCCACTTATATGAAATGTTCACACACAGTTTGATCAACACTAATGTATAATGGACATATAAATGTCCTCCTCAGATCTTAGGAGTGAAACCCGTCTCTGAAAATTAACTTAATCCAGAAGAAACTTTCCACTGCATTTCATTGCCGTCATTAAAGGAGCTGCTGAGATCATTTCAGTAATCGTCTTGTTCACTCCGGTGGGAATGTTGACGAGCACAAGGCTGGATGAAGTGCTTGTGATTATATTTCAGTCCATCACAGAAACAACTGAAACAAAGATCTAAAAGCAGTTTAGCAGAAAACTTTGTGAAAACTAATATTTGTGTCATTCTCAAAACTTTTGGCCACGACTGTATATTGATGAAATGGTGAAAACACTGATTTAAGTGGACGTCCTCCATGTCCTCCTCGTCCACACTCGCACACACTACACAGAGTTGTAGGATAAACAAGTCATTAAACAAACTCTCCAACAGAACATTTGAATAAATAACTTCACAAACATTGAGCCTCTGAACTGCAACACAAAACCAGTAAACTATAGAAAGATGCAGATGAAACTCTCAGATTAATGTCTCCCAGGTCAGGATCCTGTAGAGGAGCAGCAGATACCAGGAGGTGACTACTGTCTGCCTCTCCTTCTACTACTCACACACACACACACACACACACACACGATTCTCCTCCAAGTGTTAAAAGTATTAGAACATGTGTAAGAGGTGTGTTTGTTTAGAGGACACGTCTCTCACACCACGAGAAAGTGTGTGTGTGGGTCTGGACCTCCACTCTGCTGCACTTACAGCTGATCTCCAGCAGGCGGCGTGAACACTGACAGTCGTGACACTAATCCTGATCTGATCCTGACCTGCTGTCACCACGTCCTCCATGTCCTCCATGTCCCTCACTAACACTCAGACCAGAGCAGAGATACAAACATACACTACTGTTATAGAGAACTAATCAACACCTCCTGACCAATCAGAGCGCAGGACTCGAAGTGCGGTGGGGGACAGTACGGGGACGGTCACCACTTTAACCAGCGCTGTCTCTGTGACGAGACCTGAATCCTGACTCACACACTTCATGAACACTTGTCCTGTGGAGACATGAACATGGCTGCTGTGTAAATGTGTGTGTTCTGTGTATAATGTACTGTGTGTGTGTGTGTGTGTGTGTTCAGATTACGAGGCGATCGTGAAACTGTCTGATGGGTTTAACGGCGCTGACCTGCGTAACGTCTGTACAGAAGCTGGTAACTGAACCTCACACTGATCTGTCTGATTACACCAGTGTGTGTGTGCAGTGTTACAGTGTGTGTGTGTGTGTGTGTGTGTGACCCTCCACAGGGATGTTCGCCATCCGTGCTGATCGGGACTTCGTCACTCAGGAGGACTTCATGAAGGCGGTGAGGAAAGTCGCAGACTCCAAGAAACTCGAGTCCAAACTGGATTATAAACCTGTCTAAAGGAAAACCTCACACACTCATATATAGATACACACACACACACACACATATACACACACACACAGCTGAGTAAATGCTTTCTGTTTGTATTATGTAGTATAACGCAGTGATTTCAGTCATGAACACACACTGCACCTTTTGCGTGTGTGTGTGTGTGTGTGTGTGTGAGAACCCATCGCCCCCCCTTCAGAAGGCTGCCTGTGTAGTGTGCCTCCCGAGGGTCCCTAGTTTAGTGTGTATTAGGACACAGTGGTGTCTGTACACGCGTGACTGTAGCGTCTGTTTAATCTGTAATAAATCACTCGTTGTTTATCACCTCATTAAACTTTCCTACTGTATCAGTCTGTCTGTTCTTAATTAAGTTTTTGTGTAATTAATCACTCGTTTAAATATGATTAGCATTATTTAAATGTGACTCCGCCTCTTTGTTAACCACTAGGTACAAACTCGATCATTAAAATTATGAGAACAAACGAATAGAAGAAACAGTTGAACACAAATCTGACTTTTATTTCCATTATTTTAAAGTCTCACTTTCACTCGTCTGGTTTGTTTGTTTATTTTAACACTGATGACGTTAAACTCGTCTCAGACCGTCAGATCATTTACATCTTTAATATCAGTAATAAATATATTTATAAAAGCTGAGGATTATATAGAGAGCATTACACAGTGCACGAGTCGTATTCACAGGCACAGCACTTCCCATCATGCACTGCAGCAGGTCTCACGTCCAGAACACAAGAACACGTTTTAGGAAAATTAATTATACAAAGTAAAATTATCACTGCAAGGTAAAACATTTTCATTTATCTTTAGTCTGGAAGCTTAGTGTGTGTGTGTGTGTGTGTGTGTGTGGACTCGCCAAAGCTATTAATGGGGACATGGATCGGAATACACACCATCGAGTCTTTGGACTCCTCTTTGGAGGAAACTTTACACCATGAGATGAAATGTTTAATAACACAAACACTCAGGAGAGAAATATCTTACAGGAGTGTACGTTACATGTAGAAGTTCTATATGGAGTGTCCTCAGTAATTAACCAATGCTAGTTAGCTTAGCCCTAGTCATGCATTTAATCTGTTTATATCAGGGAATCATTTGACTAATTACATATGAATATTTTCTGCATTTTTCACAGAGATTTTAGAATTGATTAATTCAGTGAAATGTTTAATGAATTAACTAAGAAGGTGAAGCCTGGCGAGTTCGTCTGGTGGGAATCTTCAGCACCGCTAGCGCTCTTACTGAGAGACAAAAACACACTGGTTTCCCAAAACAAATGTTTAATCTCAGTTCAGTTTTTAAAGTGTTTGATGAATTAAAAAAAAGAGTTAATAAATAAGCATTAACTTGTTATTATCTTATTCTTTATATTAAGTTTTAATATTTTACCTGCTGAGGTTCAGATGTGAAGGTTATGTATGTTTTTTTTTCCGATCAGAAACAGTGATGTTTATGAAGTGAAGTGTGTGTGTGTGTTTTGAGTGACGTCAGATTTAAATGATAAATCCGTAAGTTCCAGATCTGCACCTTTAGTTCCTTCAGAAGTTCCTGTTATCACTTAAAATAGTGAAAAAAATAAACAAAATCATTAAAGTAACTCTTATCAAAAGCTGTTCTGTGATTTTGAGCCTATAAGCCCCGCCCCTCAGGACAGGGGGGCGTGTCTGTGGGCGGAGACAGGGTGAAGGACTCGCAGACGAAGGCTCTGCACATGGGGCAGTGCTGAAACCTGCACACACACTCGTCACACACACACGCGTGACGACACGGTAACAACACGCGGTTCACCCCCGCATTCTGACACACCACGCAGTCCCGCCCCACAGCTCCTGGCCACGCCCCTTCTTCCTCTTCTGACCCCTCCTCTTCATCCTCACGTTTGTTTTCCTCTGGCTCGGGCGGTTCCTCTGCAGGGGCGGGGCTTGTTCCATCTGTGGACATGAAGAGCGGCTGTGGAGGGGGAGGGGTTAGGAGAGGGGGGAGGGGATTAGAGGTGATGGGATTCAAGTGGAACACTGAGGCAGTGAGACAGTGAGGCGGTCGGTACCTTCAGGTCGAACATGTTTCCATCAGCAGTGAGCAGGAGGTGGAACAGGACCCTCACAGAGAGGCGGTACTTATCATCAGGAACGTGAAGAACCGTAACACTCGCCACCTGCAACATCATCATCATCATCGCTGAGAACATCACTGGAGAGGAGTGAGGATGAAGATGATCACCACCATGGGGGGTGTGTGTGTGTGTGTGTTACTCACAATGTCGTAGAGTTCTCTGTCCTCAGTGTTCGCTAACGTGAGAACAGCGACTAGCGGATAGCGATCTCTCGGCAGGAACCCGAAATCTGTCACTCCGAGATCAGGGGGCATCTGAGTGACACACTCTGACCTCTGACCTTTACCCAGGCTGACATCATTGTCAAGGATTAATCCAGACACACTCAATCACAATTACAGTGAGTTTACACATTATAATAATCATTACAATCGGTGTGAATTACAGAGAGAGTGTGAAGGAGTGTGAAGGAGTGTCACTGAGTGTGTCACTGAGTGTGTCACTGAGAGTGTCACTGAGTGTGTCACTGAGAGTGTCACTGAGTGTGTTACTGAGTGTTAGTGAGAGACAGGGGTAGGATTTGCTCAGTGGTTAAGGTGTTCAACCACAGTTCAGAAGGTCACAGGGTCAAACCTCAGCACCACCATGTTGCCCCTGTTGGGCCCTTGACTGAGGCCCCTAACACTTAATTAATAATTAATAATGAGATCAAATCTAAGTTGCTCTGGATGAACTGTTACTGTGAGAGTGAGAGTGTTGTTGTTGTTGTGTGTGTGTGTGTTAGAGTGTGAGGATACATGTGTGTGTATGTTAGAGTGTGAGGATACGTGTGTGTGTGTGTGTGAGTGAATTAGAGTGTGAGGATGTGTGTGTGTTTGTGTGTATGTTAGAGTGTGAGGATATGTGTGTGTGTGTGTGTGTTAGAGTGTGAGGATACGCGCGTGTGTGTGTGTGTGTGTGTGTGTTAGAGTGTGAGGATACGTGTGTGTGTGACAGTACACATACTGTCCCTGTAAACTCTGCTGGATCAGCCGTGCTGTGTTCAGTCTGCGTGTGTGTCTGTGTTCCTGTAGAGTGAACTGTAACGCCTGAACACTGCAGCCCCAATAACAACTCAACACACACTCCTCTAAGCAACACGCCTGCAGACACACACCATCTGAAACACACACACACACACACACACACACACACACACACACACACACACACACACACACACACAGGGGTTGGACAATGAAACTGAAACACTGGCCAGTTTAGTGTTGGAGGTTTGATGGTTAAATCTGAGCAGCCTGGTGTCCGATCTTCACTGACTGCAGATTCCACAGTAAGAGCCGAGTGTGAAGGTTTAATCAGCAGAGTAATACGATGTGTGACATATCAGAGTTCAAAAGAGGACAAATTGTTGGTGCGTCTCGCTGGTGCATCTGTGACCGAGACAGCGAGTCTCTGAGATGTATGAAGAGCCGCGGTATCCAGGGCAACGTCAGCGCACCACCAAGAAGGACCAACCACATCCAACAGGAGTAACTGTGGACGCGAGAGGAAGCCGTCTGAAAGGGATGTCCGGGTGCGAACCCGCATCGTGTCCAAAAAACATAAAACCACAGCTGACCAACTCACTGCAGAATTAAATGTGCACCTCAACTCTCCTGTCTCCACCAAAACTGTTCCTCTGGACTCCACAGGGTCGATGTACACGGCCGGGGTGTTTTGGAGGAGCGAGTCAGGAAATGTTTTCCTCCACCTGGACACAATTCTGCAAGAAGAACGGCTCCAAACCCCTCTGGACACCGTGCAGGACGTGTATCTGTCATTCACAAGACCAACTGACGCTGTATTGGGAGTAAAAGGAGGAGGAGACGCCACACCATACTAATGAATTACTGTGTCTAAAACCAGGTGCTTCAGTTTCATTGTACAACCCCCGTAGCTCTGTGAGAGACAGACAGACAGACAGACACACTGAGAGACAGACAGATAGACAGATACACTGAGAGACAGACAGACAGATACACTGAGAGACAGACAGATACACTGAGAGACAGACAGACAGACAGATACACTGAGAGACAGACAGACAGACAGATACACTGAGAGACAGACAGACAGACAGATACACTGAGAGACAGACAGACAGACACACTGAGAGACAGACAGACAGACAGATACACTGAGAGACAGACAGACAGATACACTGAGAGACAGACAGACAGACAGATACACTGAGAGACAGACAGACAGATACACTGAGAGACAGACAGACAGACACACACACTAAGAGACAGACAGACAGACAGACAGAGACAGATAAACTGAGAGACAGACAGACAGACACACTGAGAGACAGACAGACAGACAGATACACTGAGAGACAGACAGACAGATACACTGAGAGACAGACAGACAGACACACACACTAAGAGACAGACAGACAGACAGACAGAGACAGATAAACTGAGAGACAGACAGACAGACACACTGAGAGACAGACAGACAGATACACTGAGAGACAGACAGACAGTCAGACAGACAGGTGTCGTACCCGTCACTGATCCCGGCGTGGTGTTGGTGTTGATCTCCAGACTGAACGGATTGGAAACCTGAACCATCTGTTTCACTGGAGGAGGGAGAGAGTCACCTTCATCTGAACTCCTCACCATCACTGGAACATCAAAACCAAACCTGGACACACACACACACACACACACACACACACACACACACACACACACAGAGAGATCAGAACCAAACCTGACACACACACACACACACACACACACACACACACACACACACACAGAGATCGAACCAAACCTGGACAATACACACACACACACACACACACACACACACACAGAGACTGAACCAAAACTTGGACAATACATACACACACACACACACACAGATCAGAACCAAACCCGGGACACACACACACACACACACACACACACACACACACAACACACAGATCAACCAAACCTGGACACACACACACACACACACACACACACACAGACTAGAACCAAACCTGGACACACACACACACACACACACACACACACACACACAGATCAGAACCAAACCTGACACACAACCACACACACACATACACACACACACACACACACACACACACACACACACACACACACACACACACACACACACACACACACACACACACACACACAGATCAGAACCAAACCTGGACACACACACACACACACTCTCTCTCTCTCTCTCTCTCACCAGCCCAGTACTGCAGTGACAGTGAGGATGAAACACAGCGCTGTAACACAGAAGAGAGGAGAGAAATCATACAGTCTCACTATCAGCTCCGCCGCCATACCGCACTGTGTCTCTCTCACACACACACACACACACACCGCTCTAATGACGGAACTACAGACACACGGCGCTGTCACAACACCGAAAACTCCACACACACACAGTGAGTTCCGGTGTAACAGCAGTACGGCGGCCTGGTGGGTCAAACCGCGAACACCGGATCACTAACAGTCAGTCCAATCGGCCCGAAGTGCCCTGAGAAGTGTACACTACACACTACACACTACACACTACACACTACACGGTACAGAGTGACCAGCAGGTTCAGTGTGATTACAAACCGCAGCGAGAGAAACTGTTCAGATTAAAGTAGCTGTGTAGGGAGCGAGTGTAGGGAGCGAGTGGACGTCAGGTGTTCACTTCACCGGAAATGAGAATGAAAACTTTCCCATCAGCCACCGCGCCTCACTGCAGCGTGATAAAGTTAGTGAGAGGAAATCCTCAGTACTATATAGATTATTAATCTGTAAAAAAATATCATCTTTAATCCATCATTATTATTAATCAATAATGTATTCACAAGTTATACACGTTTCAGTAGTGTGTTTTATAATATTATCAGATTTTGTTTAAATAAATATTCAGTATTTAATGTAGAGTGAAATTTCCACAGCAGCAACGCCAGGAATCTGAGGGCTCATGTTACCATGGTAACGCACGGAGGAAGTGACGTCAGCACTGGTGAGTTTGCGGAGTGTTTCAAATGGTGGAGATTCGTAGAGGGAAGTTCACGTCACCGACATTCAGTGCAAACGGAGTAGGGAGTAGGGAGCACCCTGTGAAGAGCACTTCGGAATGGATCGCAGCCGGGTGGGTTTACACTCAGTGTTTTACTGTTATGTTATTTTCAGGACACTGTACAGGAATTAAAGTCTTCATCAGACCATCAGTTTATAAAATAAATAAATAAATAAATGAAGTAATGACGGACTACAGACTAACAGATGGTGGCAGCACATACAAGCGCTTTAAATCTTACAGCGTATAATCAATCAATCAATCAACATTTATTCCTATAGCACTTTACAGCAACCTAAGTTGTACCAAAGTGCTTCACAGTTCTAAAAATGACAAAGTGGCATTAAAAACAATTAAAAATACAAACAAAATAAAATATAGTTATAAATAAATAAATGAAAAATTTAATAATAGTCATAGCCATAAAAATGCTAATAATAAAAAATAAAAAGATAAAATTATAAAAAGATTAGATAAAACTATAACATTAAAAGCTATTCTAAACAAGTGAGTCTTCAGTTGTGCCTTAAACAGAGGAAGGTCTGTAATGCTGCGTGACTCAGGTGGAATGGAGCTCCAGAGTTTAGGACCAGCCACTGAGAAAGAGCGATCACCTCATTGTTTGGTTCTTGACCGAGGGACCACTAACAGGTTTTGGTTAGCAGAACGCAAGACTCTACTTTGTTGATAAAAATTTACTGTCTCACATAGGTAGGAGGATGCCAGACCATTAACCGCGTTAAAAACAAACACCAAAAGTTTAAACTGAATCCGGAACTGTACCGGAAGCCAGTGGAGAGAATCCAGGATTGGTGTGATATGATCATATTTACGATTACTTGCATTCTGTACAAGTTGCATATGATGTAAACGAGCTTGAGTGACTCCTACATAAAGTGCATTGCAATAGTCTGGCCGCGAACTAATAAAAGCATGAATGGCTTTCACCAGGTCGCTCCGATTTAAAAAGGGTTTGACCTTTGCAAGGAGGCGCAGATGAAAAAAGCCTGCCCTGACAACAGAGTCAATGTGTGTCTGAAAGTTTAAACAGCTGTCTAAAATCACCCCCAAATTTTTGACTGCTTGGCTAAAATGAAGAACCGGAGAATCAAAATCAGCAGTGATGAAGCTAGAAGGATTTGAGGGACCAAACATAATATATTCTGTTTTACTCTCATTCACACAGAGACAGTTTTGTGACAGCCAAAGTTTGATGTCATGCAGACAACTGTGGATCGATTTTAGTGCATCAGATGAATTCGGCACAGCTGGCAGATAGATTTGTAAATCATCTGCATACAGATGAAAAGAGACATTGTGCTTTTAAATAATCGACCCTAATGGCAGCATGTACAAGGAAAATAAAACAGGGCCCAAAATGGAACCCTGCGGAACACCAGAGGTCAAAGGTGATCAAGGTGACCTTGAAGGCCAACTTCTTTTGACAGACGTGTCAGGAGAATCGAGTGGTCAACAGTATCAAAAGCGGCAGTGAGGTCCAACATCACAAGCAGCACAGGTTTTTTGGAGTCAAGAGACAGGAGAATATCATTCTGTACCTTCAGAAGAGCAGATTCAGTACTGTGGCGTGTTCTAAAGCCAGATTGAAATTTCTCTAGAACATGATTCTCTTCTAAAAAAGACTGTAACTGGATAGAGACTACTTATTCTAAAACCTTAGATAAAAAGGATAAATGAGACACTGGTCTAAAATTAAACAATACTGCAGGATCAAGACTGGATTTCTTGAGAAGGGGCCTGACCACAGCGGGCTTGAGGACATCTGGGACAAACCCTGAGCTAAGGCAACTGTTAATAAAAGAGAGGAGACATGGACCCACTGTGTTAAAAACCTGCTTCAACACCCTAGATGGAATAATGTCCAGAGGACAGTTAGTTGGGGATAACTGCTGGACCACTTTAGATATAAAAGATAGGGACACTGGCATAAACCTGTTCAACACAGATGAGGGCGTAGAAGAAGAAGAAGAACACACATCAAGACCATTAGAAGTAGTGTTAATGTTCTTATCAACAAAATGATTAAGAAATTCATCACAAAATGACCTTGATACATGTTTTGGAACATTGCACAATGGATTTGTAACTGACTGAATTGTATTGAATAACACCCTAGGACGATTACAGCTGGTGGACATTACATTTGACAGGTACATACATTTAGCTTCTTTAACTGCATTTTGATAATCAGAAAGACTGTCACGCAGTATACCCAGTGATACTTGTAATTTGTCCTTCTTCCACCTGCGCTCGGCTTGTCTGCAGTGCTGCCTAAGGGCACGAGTGGTATTATTTAGCCAAGCGTCAGGTTTGATCTTCATGGATCTGTCCTTGTAAGGTGCAGTGGAGGCCAAAATCCCTGAGCAGGTGGAGTGGAAGGTGGAGATAAAATCCTCTGGGCTCCATCCTTAGTGGATGTAATGGGGCGGCGACGGCAGGCTGGAGTAAAAGGTTTCATAGTAGATAGTGAAACAGTAAACTCAAAGATAACAGGGAAGTGGTCTGAAATACAGATATTGATTATTTCTGAGATGGATACTGGAAGTCCATGTGAAATGACAAGGTCCAGTGTGTGGCCATGCTGATGTGTAGGGTCTCTAACTGATTGGGTCAGGTCAAAGGAGTTTAAGACTTTGAAAGTCATTTACCAGTTGGCTGGATGGACAGCAGACATGAATATTAAAATCTTCACAAATGAGTAAACTGTCATATTTTGGCATTAATTCAGAACGTATCTCTGAAAACTCAGAGATAAAGTCCTTATTGTATTTAGGTGGATGATAAATAATAGCACACAGTACAGGACGTGCAAACTGAATCAAAACCAGTTCTAGCTCAAAGCTATTGTAGCTTTTACATGGGAGTAACCGGCAGCTGAAGTTTTGTTTGAAAACCGCAGCCAGTCCTCCACCGCGACGGGACACATGCTCAAGAAGGAATAGCCGGGAGGGAGGAGCTCGGAGAAGGCGCGGTTATCACCTTGTTTTAGCCAAGTTTCCGTGAGCAAAATAAAATCCAAATCGCGAGTGGAAATCAGATAATAATCAGATAATATTGTAATGAGAGAACGAGCAGTACATCTCACCACCACCTACATCCTGTGTACAGATCCAGATCCTCATTCTGTTTTCAAGGCTCATCAAATAAATCACACACTGTAGATTTACGAAGTTCATATATAAAGAATGTATCAGCATTTTATCTTGTTTTAATTAAACTGCAGTTAGACTGGATTTGATGTGGTTTATTGTTTCTGAGAAAGTAAGTCAGTGTGTGACGTGTCTGTGACTCTACTGCACTGAACCCCAGGTGAGGAGGCAGACTCTGTGATTAATGAGGTGATCAACACACGTCAGGTCTGTACACTGTCACACTATCGATAGAGGAAAGAGTATTCACAGGATTATCAGCTTCATATTATATCTCTCACACTCCTCATGTGATGTTAAAATTAAACTGTAAATCATCCAGTGCTCAGCCTTCTCATTGTTCTCCAGACTGCTTAAGTCAATCAGCCTTTTGTGTTATGTATCAAACCATGGAAAACATTGATTACAATATTAATTAAGAACATAGATAAATAAAACAATTTAACAAAGATAACTTGAAATACACAGGCAAAAAACTCACCACCTGGATTTAACTAAACAAATAGGAGCCTCCCATTGGAATTAAATTTACATTGATGGCGTTTGGCTTACGCACTTTTTTCCAGAGATTTACATAACTGCTTTACATAAGGCGTTGTTTACAGATTGCCAGTCACTCAGCTCTATGGATATATATTGAAAGGTCATTTTATCACCTAGCTGAACAGAAACCAGTCCTGATGTGCTGTAAGTCTTCCTCGATCCCAGACAGACGGTGATCAGCTGAGCGGTGCCACTGGATCATTACTGCAGTGATCAGTACAGTTCAGCTGGAACAAGTGATTTAACCCAGGGATAACTCAAGTGATGATGCAGGGAGGAGTTTCTCATTTCTTACACCATGTCAGGAGACACACCCTGTGGGCGTGGCATGTTCCTCTGTTTCAGTAGGGTTAAATTATTGTCCTGCATCAAGCAAAGAACAACTAAGGAGATTACTGAAACTACTGACATTGTGTTAAGACTGTAAACTCATCATTAAACCCAGAGGGAAAGTGCTGACCGTCATGTGGTCAAAACTCTACAGCAAACTCTACTCTAAACAATTAATAATAATAATAATAATAATAATAATAATTAGAACAGTATGCAAGAAAATCCTGGCTGGTGGGAGAAAAAAGAAAAGAAAAAAATCTATACATCTATCTATTTGTCTCTGTTTGTTAACACACACACACACACACTGCCTATTATTGTATTTGATTTTAGTGATTTTTTTTTTAAAGTAAAAGTATAGTCACAGCACTAGTCATGTTAAATCCCCCCCCCACATGTACATTCTGAGACACCCCACTCCTCCATAAATTTTATGGACTCTACAGTCTACAGTTTTAATGTTGTTAAATGTTCAATGTTGTTAAGTCTGGTGATGTCACAGGTCAAAGTTCACCAAGCCTGAACCAAGACAAACTTTAATGCAGCATGAGAGTTCCCAGGTTTAGGAACAAATGCCTGGCTTTGATATCAGAACGGTTAACTCCATGTAAATGATGGAGCAGAAGATCCTGACTCCTCAGACACAGACAACAGATTTACAGAGATGACTGATTATGTCCTGATAGAGAGAGAGAGACATGCTGTGTGTACGTGAAGACGTCATTCTGTCCTCAGAATCCACCGTGTGAGACTCAGATCAGATCATTAGGCTCTCATGGTCACGCTGTAAGAGAGAATACCACAGATACATTAAACATGATGCGCGTGTGTGTGGGTCTGTATCACACTCTGACATGTTAGACTGGGAGGACAGAACGATTTGGCTTTAGAAACTAAAGGCAAAAGTAGGAATTAGTTCAAAAGGACAATTTAACGTCATGTTATCTCTGTAATTATAGTTTTAACTTTTGATACCTAAATGTATTTATATATTCTGTAAAATAAATACAAACATAAACTAAATTATTTCTCATAAGCAAATACACACTCTACAGAAACTGTAACTTACTGTAGTTTCTCCAGTTTATGCGCTGAATTATTCACCAGATCAGAGAGCGGTTTTGCTCCTGTTTTTCCTATTTTATTATCATTCAGGTTCAGCTCTCTCAGCTGTGATGAGGAGTTTGATCTCAGAGCTGAAGCCAGAGCAGAACAACCTTCATCTGTAATCCTGCAGTCCCACATCCTTGAGACAGAGAGTCAGAAACACTGATCAGTATAGCTAAACAACACAATACCAAACAGTATGTGCTTCATTCTGCCTTAAAAATCACAATAAATTATAGCCATGTTTATTTATTAATTAAATAAATAAATACGTTTCTTATACACTATTAAGACTCTGAATGATCAGTATTAAATTTTAATTATCGCACTTTATTAATGTTGACTGTTTTACTTCATTTAAAATGAAATTTGAAAAACACATGTTCAGACAATTCTTATTTCAGTTGTTTTGAAAAGTCATTGTTTCAAGCATTATCATTTCAAAATCATATTACGACATTCTTTGTTAAACATCTATAAGGTAGACTAATGAGTTGGCCAATACCAGTCAAAGGAGATTACTGCATATTTTGGACACTTGGACATTGTCTCTATCTGTCCATTGTTAGCTCTGCGTAATCTACACTGAATTGAATTAAATGCTCTTACTCCAGTTTCTCCAGTGTACAGTGTGGATTCTCCAGTCCAGCAGAGAGCAGCTTCACTCCTGAATCCTGCAGGTTATTCTGACTCAGGTTCAGGTCTCTCAGTCTGGAGGAGTTTGAGCTGAGAACTGAGGACAGAAGTCTACAGCTCTCCTCTGTGAGGTCACACCCACGCAGCCTGGAAGAGAACAATCATGAGACTGAGAGATTATAATCACCAACACTGATCACAGCATGCTTCTAGATTAATGGAACTGTCTTTAAATTTTAAACACTGTAAAAAAAATACAGCTTGAATGGCTAAAAGATGGGAGATATGAATGTTCTAGGACCAGCAAGTTAAAAAAATGTTCTTAAATGATCTTCTCCAGTGTGCCAACCCATCACCTGATTCCTAACAATTGAATGTACAATCAGGATTTTACAGTTGAATTCCATTTGATTTGTGTAGCGATTTTAACAGCAGTCATTGTCACAAAGCAGTTTCACAGAATCATTAGAAATGACAGAAGTGTGTGTGAGATGTGAGTGTGTGTGAGTCAGAATGATCAGATGGTCCCTGATGAACGAGTCGAGGGCGACGGTGCTGAGGGAAAAACTCCCTGAGATGGTAACAGGAAGAAACCTTGAGAGGAACCAGACTCACCAGGGAACCCATCCTCATCTGGGTGATAACGGAGAGCAGGGATTGATCTGCACTCATACTGTGTGTTACTCATTCTTTAAATAGTAATACTTCCTATGGATGGTCATAATTTGTTTCACCAAAACTCTTTGATTTTATACAACATGCCAATGGCTGATCTATTTTAGTTATTAGTCTCAGGAAATGGATTGATTATACTGATCAGCCATTGGCATGTTGTATAAAAACAAAGAGTTCTGGTTCTGGACTCCACAGGTCAGTCTTCACTCCCCATGAGCCTTGACCACCCATGACCGTGTCACCGGTTCACTGGTTTTCCTTCCGTGGATCACTTTCAGTATGTCCTGAGCCCTGCACACCAGGAACATTCCACAAGAGCTGCAGTTTTGGAGTTGCTCTGTTGTTTAGATGTCACAATCTGGGCCTTGTTAAAGTCTCACATCCTTAGACTTGCTCATTTTTCTGCTTCCAGCAGATTAACTTCAGAAATAAAATTTTCACTTGCTGTCTAATGTATCTCACCCACTTCCAGGTGCCACTGTAATGAGATTATGTTATTGACTTTGCATGTGTGTGTGTGTGTGTGTGAGTGTGTGTGTACCTCAGTATCTCCAGTGTACAGTGTTGATTCTCCAGTCCAGCAGAGAGCAGCTTCACTCCTGAATCCTGCAGGTTATTGTTACTCAGGTTCAGTTCTCTCAGTCTGGAGGAGTTTGAGCTGAGAACTGAGGACAGAAGTCTACAGCTCTCCTCTGTCAGATCACAGTAATATAGACTAGAAGAAACATGACACTGAGAGAGTCAGATAGTGTTTGAAAAGGTTTTACTTTACATAAACTAAATATTTCATCATAATACTTTTATTGCTGTAAACGAGCTATTAACTCCTGATATGTGGTTTTACATTAATAGCACTACATTTAGACTTTATTAACTGTAACACTGGGGATTGTTCATTAGTACAAGACGTGATGTCACTGCAATGGTGGTTATGTGCAGTCAATAAGCCCTGCGCATAACCATTTTACGAATGTGTAGAATTAAATTTCTGCTGTCTATCTACAGAATGTTCCACCGCATGGGTTAAGGAGGATGTCAGTTCACCTTCATGGTTACCTGTTCTGCACATGACTGAGATGACGGTACAGTGAAGGCAAACCGCCTTCTCAACCAGAGGGCAACTTTCATCTCCATTACTGATATAAATTAAAATTTCCTTTGAGATCAATAACATAAAACATCTATCTCTCTATCTATCTATCTATCTATCTAATCTAAAGAAAGTTTTGGACTTATTAATTAATTAATTCTCTGCCTAGGAGTGGTCTGAACATGGTTATGGGTTACAGTACAAGTTTTACACGAGACACTTTTGATGACATTAACACAAGCTCTCCAGCATGTTTTCTGGAACAAAGGTTTGTGAAATCAGTCGGATTCTTCTAGCTGTGTGTGTTTATCTAGAGTGTAAAAGTGATAATCTGACCTCAGTATCTCCAGTGTACACTGTGGATTCTCCAGTCCAGTACAGAGCAGCTTCACTCCTGAGTCCTGCAGGTAATTCTCACTCAGGTCCAGTTCTCTCAGACTGGAGGAGTTGCAGCTGAGAACTGAGGACAGAAGTCTACAGCTCTCCTCTGTCAGGTTACACCCATTAAAACTGCAAGAGACATGACAAGATACAGTATATGACAAGATCTAAGGTATTTAAAATGGTTTCTTTTACATTACATTGAAAGATCTGATGGAAGCAGGTGATAGTTGATTGCATTACCTACATTTTACATTTACAGTATTGCCTTGGTTATATGAGCTGTTGAGAGGACAACCTCAACGTGTGGCTAGCCCAGGGACATCGGGGTGTCCAGATCCAAACTCTTATGCATTCATTTATTCATTTAATGTCTCAGGTTTCCTACACAGAGCCTTAACCTCAACTGCTCTAAACACATCAGAGATGAGCTAGAACACATGGTGCATAGCATGCCTCCTGACTGACTGACTTGTTTCTATTTCATTTCCAGTGTGTTTTCTCTTTAGGTTTGTTAATGAATAGACACTATTTAGGTTTAGTTAAGTGTTAAATTACAATAAGCACATCAATGTTTATTGTTTATACATTTATTAATTAAAATACTCACTCAGCTTTTCTGGATGCTTTGATCACTGGCAGCAGCCTCCTAAGACATTCCTCTGATGGATCATATTTTTTCAACTCAAACTCATCCAGCTCCTGATCTGAGTTCAGTATCACAAACACCAGCGCTGACCACTGAGCAGGAGAGAGTTTGGTTCCTCTGAGACGACTGTAACCTCCTCTCTTCAGGTAACTCTGTACTTCCTGCACTAGAGACTGATCATTCATTTCATTCAGACAGTGAAACAGGTTGATGGATTTCTCTGTAGACAGATTCTTTCTGATCTTTCCCTTGATGTACTTGACTGTTTCCTGTTTCCTGTGAGAGCTGCTTTCTGTCTGTGGCATTAATCCTTGTAAGAGAGTCTGATTGGACTCCAGTGAGAGACCCAGGAGGAAGCGGAGGAACAGGTCCAGGTGTCCGTTCTCACTCTGTAAGGCCTTGTCTACTACACACTTCAGGAAATCATTTTTAAATGGATTTCTGAAGTAAACGAAAATGTCAGTGTTTTGCTCAACTAACACATTTGTCCTCTGAAAGCTAACAAATGCATATAAAGCAGCCAGAAACTCCTGAAAACTGAGATGTAGAAAGCTAAACACCTTTCCCAGGTGAAGTCCAAACTCCTCTCTGAAGATTTGCGTACACACTCCTGAGTACCCTGAAGCTTCTCTGACATCAATGCCACACTCTCTCAGGTCTTCCTCATAGAAGATCAGGTTTCCTTTCTCTAGCTGTTGGAAAGCCAGTTTTCCCAGTGCCAGGATACTCTCTCTGGTCTGCTGAGGATCAGGGTCACATTTCTGATGGTACTTTTGGTCCATGTGTTTGATGTGAAAGATCAGGAAGTGTGTGAACATTTGAGTCAGGGTCTTGGGGATCTCTCCACTCTCTGCTCCACCCAACATTCTCTCTAGAACAGTGGCTGAGATCCAGCAGAAGACTGGGATGTGGCACATGATGTAGAGGCTTCTGGAAGACTTCATGTGTGAGATGATTTTACTGGCCAGGCTCTCATCACTGATCTTCTTCCTGAAGTACTCCTCTTTCTGAGGATCACTGAACCCTTGTACCTCTGTTACCTGGTCTACACACTCAAAAGGGATCTGATTGGCTGCTCCTGGTCGAGAGGTGATCCAGAGGAGAGCAGAGGGAAGCAGGTTCCCCTTGATGAGGTTTGTCAGCAGCACATCCACTGAGGCTGCCTCAGTAACATCACACACTCTCTCATTCTCCTGGAAATTTAGAGGAAGTCGACACTCATCCAGACCATCAAAGATGAACAGGACTCTGTGGATCTCACCGTCTATTAATTCTAATTCTCTCAGTTCTGGGAAAAAGTGTTGAAGAAGATCCATCAGACTGAGATGTTTCTCCTTCAACAGATTCAGCTCTCTAAAGGGAAGTGGAAACATGAAGGTGACGTCCTGATTTGCTTTTCCTTCAGACCAGTCCAGAATGAACTTCTGCACAGAGACTGTTTTTCCAATTCCAGCGACTCCTTTAGTCAGCACACTTCTGATGGACTTGTCTTTAAAGAGATCGTTACATTTGATGGGTTTCTCCTGTGTTGCTGGTCTCCTGGACGCTGTCTCAATCTGTCTCACCTCGTGTTCATTACAGACGTCTCCACTCCAACCCTCTGTGATGTAGAGCTCTGTGTAGATCTCATGCAGAAGTACTGAGGTTCCATACTGTGAGTTTCCTTCATTAATTCTTTTACACTTCTTGTTTAAGTTGGATTTGAGTTTTTGCTGATACTTAGCGCTCAGGTGCACATCTTATAAAGAGGAAAATAATATGAAATAAGATTTTTAAAAAATCACTGTATAATATTCTGCACTCTTAAACTGTAAGCACATGTCTAATTTGTTTATTATACTATTTTTGTTGATCATATATATTGAGCACCTGATTAGTGCCTGACAGCAATGTTAAACACTCCTAAAACTACACAGTTCTCCTCTAACATGTAATGAATAAATTGTGAGTCAGAGCTCTTACGGTTCTGTAGTGTGTTAGCGAGATCTGTGAGGTTCATGTTCTTCAGGACGTGCAGTGTGATCTTCAGCGCTCCCTCTCTGACACTGCGCAGATCCTCTTCATCCTCCACCTCCCTCTCAGTGCATGCTGGGTAATCAGGACTCAGGAGCTTCTTAAACCTCTTCAGCTCGTTCTTCATCAGTGTGAGGACTTTGTGTTCCAGCTCCTGGTTAGAATTTGTAATGTTGTAATGTTAAAACTAGTCAGTTGAAATGACACCAGACTGGACATCTGTTTGAATAACCATGCTGCTGCTAGAATCAGTCAAAACTTCAAGCAAGGAGGTAATTAAACAAATATGTTATATGATGCCAAACAAATAAAGACAAATTACAGATACACACACCTTAAATATTGACTCCAGGTTTTGAGTTTTGTTAGCAGTTTTGATTTCCTCTTTTTGAATTCTGTGAAGATTTAATGTGAATTATAAAGTGTATATTGACAGCTCCACAAAAGTTACTTTATGTATGAAACATTTCCGTTATCTATACAGAAACTATAAACAAATGTAATAAATGAATCACTTTACAACAGGGTGGTGAGTGTCCTGACTTTCTAACCAAGCAGAAGCCCCATCACTTTCAGTAGATGATCAGGTGTGGTTTCTCTTGGGTTGGACTACAATCCAGTTTGACACGCCTGCCTTATAATTTCACAACTGTAAAAGTTAATTAAGGTTTATACTGACCCCAGAGCAGTGGACCTGTCTTCACTTTCAAATTTATATGGATGTACCATGGACTCATCACTCTTCATGGAAACACAGCTGGTTAAATGTATTAGAAGAAAAATGATTAAGTAAAGAATAAAAAATATTTACTAAAAAAAATATGATAGATATTAATTTTATTAACTATTTAATAATTTCCCAAATCATCTTCACCTCGGATCAGTAGGATGCTCTTGCTGTTTAAATTTATAAGGCTGTCCCATTGACTGGTCACTCTTCATGGAAACACTTGGTTCTGGTGAGTCTGATCTCTCGTCCATCAGACTAGAACACAGAAACTCTGTCAATTACTTTTAAAATACTTTTTGCCAAGTAGTATTCTATAGTAACTGATAAAGCTATAAATGTATTAAATGTATATCTAGAATGTGTATTTATGAAAAGCTGGTTTGTGACAATACTCACTAAACAAACAAAAGTTAATTTAACATGTAATAAATACACATTAGTGAGTCTGATTCTTAAATGATTAAGTTGTTGCTAAATATAAGAATAATTTTCTCTCTCACCTCTCGTCTGTCTTTGTGTTTTGGACAGGGAGACTCATTTTGGAAGTTCTGTACACACACACACACACACACACACACACACACACACACACACACACACACACACACACACAATGATTTTATAAAAAACATTTGAGTCATAAGGACAAAGTAAATCAGTCTATCCAAACAAATCGTAACAGGAGTCGGAAAGGGAGGCTGCGTTTTAGTAGTCAAACAATCATAAGCACTGTCAATAACAGGCAGGAGGTCAGGCCACCAGATCATCAGTGAACAGTCCTAGACTGGGAGTCCTAGACTATAAATGATTTAGGAAACTTCTCAGAGCAACTGTGAGTAAGGAAAATACAAAACCCTTTATCTTAGTCAGGGGGTGTGGTCGACCCCGTTGCTAGGGTCAGGCAGCAATTCAAAGACTAATTGGTTGATAAAAAATCTGTAAAGGTCTTAAAATGCGCTCTTTGTGAAAATATAATATATGATAATAGAACAGACAGTGAAATTATAATGTTTATATATAATGCAATTGTATAATTATGAATACAGGCTACTTTATGCAAAGTTTCTGTTATAGGCGAAATTTCTTAATGTCAATTAAACAGCTCCTCCTTCAACAGTCTATCAATTTCTTCATCTACCTTTGCCTTCATAGCATAAGGGACTGATCTGGGGCGAAAGAATCGAGGAGTCACATTTTCTTTAACATGTATAATGGCAGTTGCTCCCTTAAGTGTCCCTAGCTCTTCCTTAAAAATGGTGTCATGTCTGCAAAGTACACTTTCTAGTGTCTTTAAGGTGCTATACTACAATATTTTTATACTTTTATTCTTCAAATTGTCAAGTCAAGTAGTATTTTATTGTCATTCTGTGTAACTGTGTATATGAGCATAATGTCTTTAGCGATATATAACACGACACAACATCAGTAATATCTTTCCATCGAGGCTTTTATCATGTGGGATACAGTGTGGAAATGTGTTCACTGTGTTCTCCTGGCTTTTAGCTGGTGTTTTCGCGCTGCCGCTTGTCTTGTTTATCTGGCAGCGGCAAACACGCGCCGATTCAACAGAGTCCGATGTGTCTCTGTTTGAGATGCGCGAGGACATTAGCTTCCTTTAGTTGCCACAAACTTCAGACCGGGCTTCGGCTTGTTCAATGTGTAAAGTTGCGAACACGAGCAATTTCCACACGACTGAAGAAACCGCGCCTCTGTTGGACACGAGCGCTTTGGTTTCATCAGAGCTTGTTGTCATGTTGTATCTCGTATTTCCCACGTGTGAGTCACAGAGGGGCGTCGCAGAACTACAGAAGCTCGCGGTGCCGCTGTCCATATACAGTACTGTATAAAATAAACGCGTTACGACACGAAGTAAACATAGTAGGACCATTTTGGCTTTCGGAGCAACCACTGCACACTACGGCCTCACCCACATCTTACACTTTCACTTTATAAACTTTTCCTCTGTAAAATCTTTACTTTTATTTTGTTACAAATTCAATCTTTAACTTCATTGCATTTTCTCTGTAACTTTTCTGTTTTAGGTCATGGACAGTCTTATAAACATTTCACTATATAGTGTATTGTGTATGATTGTGTATGTGACTAAAAACATCTCAATTTGAAGTACAGAGCTGAAAAAGTTGTCTGTGTGTAAATATGAAATATAAATAAAGTTTATGGCCTGAGAGTAAACTACAGTAAATCATAAAGTCCCCTCTGTGCATTTCTGGGAAATTCTATGATGTTGTTGAGGGCGTGTAAAGTAAACACACCCTCTCTGTACATAACACAGTAAGGCATTTATTGTTGGGGAACATAATGTGAAGGGATTATTAATGTTTAAACTGAAAGCATGTGACTTGTCTTTCTAGACAAACCTGTTTCATCAAATAACAAATGTTTTGGATAGAGTTAAATATTGTGAGTCTGTGTGTATATATAGTTGCCACTATCTGCAATTATTTTCTTACTATTACCCAGAAAACAAGGCCCAGGTTCAACTCATTCGAAGTGCTTATCATTAATCTTGCACTCAGTGAAATACGTAATAAACCCTTGCTATATTTCGTCCTGGCCAGTCTCAGTTTGCTCTATAAATCATGCTGTACTGTGGATTTAAATTTAAACACAAAGCTAAAACATCTAATCTGACTTTATTATTAAACAGTTACATTGTTTACTTTTCTTTAGGCTTATATATTTATATATTTATATATAAATGTAAATCTACTTACTGTGTGGCATCCAGGAGACTTTAGGTCCAAAGAGGCACAGCCCAGGAAACTCGTTTGATTTGTTTTAGCTTCAGAGGGTGGAGCATCTCTCTGTCTCTGTCTCTGTCTCTCTCTCTCTCTCTCTGCGCATGCGCGGTGCGGCAGGGAAGCGAGTGTGGCGTGTAGAGCGCGTGAGAGCGATTGGCGTTTTGCCAATTTTCTTTTTGCCTTTTTTCGCCATTTATAACATCTTTTTTGGCTAAATCTATCTTTTTCGTGTGAGTGCCTGTGTGTGTGTGTGTGTGTGTGCTGGAGCATGGCGGCTCAGAACACACAGCGGTTTGAAAGTTGAACTCGCCGGCGCGGTGTCACGTGGTGTGCGCGTGGTGTGCGCGCGGCGAGTTTAGAGGAGTGTGTGTTAGCGGTTGGTGATGTGGTGGGACTCCTCTATAAAGAAAATCCCCCTGGGCTGTAAATCCCCACTGATTAAACACCTGGTGTCTTTTAGGAGAGTTGTTTTTATGATCTTTAAAGAGGGTGTAGAAGAGCTAAATGCTGTTTTTAAATTCAGGGTTGAAAACTTTGACTACAGTATATTCGCCTCCTCAGACACTGATATAAAATGTTTTAAATGTGGTGCAATGGGACATCTGGTCCGTGCTTGTCCCGAAAGACAGAGCGATCCTGGTGCTTCTGAGCGAGCGGGTCACGACGCGACCGTGCCGGGCGAGGCCGCTCCCCCTGCGACTACAGCTCGGCCGTCTGCTGAGGGACCCGGCAATGCTGCTGACCCAGAGCCTATAGAGACCGAACCCCAAGCCCAGCCTGCAGTCCGAGAGTCAACTGGAGTTACACCAGAAACAATGAGCTCGGCCAAACCGGACCGAGAGGAACCCAACGTGACCCAGCCGGCACCGGAGAGGCCGAACACTGCTGATAAGGTCACAGAGGGTTCGGGTGCAGCGCTGGAGCTACCTGTGCTCTCAGCGATGGGTACAAGGGCGAGGAGCCGTCAAATGGAAGCATCAGCCGCACTGTCACAAGGGGACGAGGCGGACATAGAGATGGAAGAGGAGGCCTCCTTCAAGGCACCAAAAAGGAAAAAAGACCGGAAAGGAGGAGGAAAAAAACTCCCCAAAAAAGACCCCGAACCGGAGTCAGACAGTGATGGGTACATCTCAGACTCTGTGCTGCTCCTCACCGCAGAGGAAGAAAGAATGCCAGTCGTCTACAGCGAGGAATCCATACATGTTTTTTTAGAAAAGACGAAAGGGGGGTCAAAAATCAAAATAGAAGACCACTTCTCAAGCAAGAGGCAGTTCGTCCATGACGTCAAATATTACAAGAGACAAAAACTTTTCGCTGAACTTGAAATCTTTAGACTAAAAAAATTTATAACATCTTTTTTGGCTAAATCTTTTTTTTTTTTTTTTTGACTGGTCGAAGGAGTGGGATGGGCTCGCGATTATGAGCCACAATACACCACTGAGTGGTGGAGTCGCACTGCTCGCTGCTCGCAATTTTATACCAAACTCTTATACAGTAGAAGAATTTTTAAATGGGAGGCTTTTAAAAGTGAGAACATTTTATGAAAATGAAGTTTTTGTTTTTATTTGTGTGTACACTCCCACCAAGGCAGTAGAGAGGATGATGTTTTTAGACAAACTAAACAGCGTAATTAATGACTGTAACTCTGCTGACATTTTAATTCTGGGTGGGGATTTTAACTGCACAACCGACAACCTGGACAGAAACCATAGAGAACCTCACATGGCCTCCCGTAAACGCATGTGGGAGATGATGGAGGCCCAGGACTTAAGTGACATATGGAGAGACTTACACAAGAAACAAAGACAGTACACCTGGGCCCACTCCATAGAGAACACACTCTCACTGGCAAGACTCGATCGATTTTATGGTTTTAAACATCAACTGTCTTATTTTACTAAATGTTTTATCGTCCCAGTAGGCATCTCTGATCATAGTATGGTGCAGTGCGCTGTCAGTAGGAAAAACCTAAAGCCTAAGAGCCTACTGGCATTTTAACACCCTACTTTTAGAAGATGCCAATTTTATTGAGTCTTTTACTTTTTTATGGACCAATCTTAAATCACAAAAAGCAGATTTTAGCTCTCTACAGCAATGGTGGGATCTAGCTAAAGCACAAATAAAAGTTTTTTGTCAACAGTACACACTCAATGTCACAAAAGACATTGTTAGATCAATGAGAGCGCTAGAGACCGAAATAGCAGAACTCCAGTGTTTAGAGACCACAGAAAACAGAGGAAACATTGAATCCCTGAAAAACAAAAAAGCCCTAATGAACGACCTACTGGGCACTGCAGCACAGGGGGCGCTGGTCCGCTCACGTTTCAAACACGCAACAGAAATGGATGCTCCTTCTAAGTTCTTTTTTGGTCTGGAACAAAAAAATGGACAGAAAAGAATCATACATGCTGTGCGATCAGAGTCAGGGGATCTCGTATCAGAGCCCACTGAGATTCGCAAGCAGACACACGGCTTCTACTCAAAGCTGTACAGTAGTGAGTGGTCAGAAGCACATGCAATGGAGGAAGCCTTCTTGAAAAACCTGCCCAAGCTGTCAGAAGAAGCTGCCACTGACGTGGCGGCAGAACTGACACTGGCAGAGATTCAGAAGGCCCTCCAAGGCCTTAAGAACAGGCGGGCGCCAGGTATAGACGGTCTCCCTGTAGAGTTCTACAAGGCATTTTGGTCAGTAATAGGACAGGATGTACTAGAGGTGTTGCAGGACAGCGTGAAAGAAGGAAAGCTCCCGGTGAGCTGCAGGAGGGCTGTCCTGACCTTACTGCCAAAAAAGGGAGACCTGACGCACCTGGGGAACTGGCGCCCGGTATCACTGCTGTGCACTGACTACAAACTACTCTCAAAAGCATTAGCCTCAAGACTGACAAAGGTACTGGAGCAGGTCATTCATCACGACCAGACGTACTGCGTGCCTGGTAGGTCCATCTTTGATAATATACATTTAATCCGTGATATTTTGGATGTCTCTAGACTGCTAGGCTTAAAGACCGGTCTCATCTTGCTGGACCAGGAAAAAGCTTTCGACCGGGTTGAACACAAATACTTGTGGAAGGTGCTGGAAAGCTTCGGGTTCAACCCAGATTTCATAACAATGATAAAGACACTGTACAGTGACATTGAGAGTGTACTGAAGGTTAATGGTGGTTTATGTGTCCCTTTTAAAGTACACAGAGGTATTAGACAAGGCTGCTCTCTGTCAGGAATGCTATACTCTTTAGCGATCGAACCTCTTTTATGCAAACTAAGAGAGCAGCTTTCTGGTTTTAATATACCTCATTTTAATATTTTAACCTGTCTTTCAGCTTATGCCGATGATCTAGCTGTAATGGTGAACACACAGGCAGATGTGAATCTTTTAACTGGTGTTTTAGAAGATTTTAAGGTTTTATCATCTGCTAAAATCAACTGGATTAAAAGTGAAGCCATTTTAGCAGGAGAATGGGGAGACGACCAGCCCACACTACCAGGGGGTTTAATGTGGAAAAAGACTGGTTTTAAATACTTGGGTGTCTACCTGGGCAGTGCTGAGTTTTTAAACAAAAACTGGGATGGAACTGTTGAAAACATAAAAGGCAGATTAAACAGATGGAAGTGGTTGGTCCCAAAAATGTCCTACAGAGGACGAGTGCTGGTCATCAACAACCTAGCAGCATCGTCCCTGTGGCACAAACTGGCATGCATGGACCCACCACCAAACCTGCTAACAAGCATACAGGCCCTACTGGTAGACTTCTTCTGGGACAAACTGCACTGGCTACCACAAAGTCTACTTCACCTGCCCAAAGAGGAAGGAGGACAGGGCCTGGTGCAGCTAGCCAGCAGAACTGCAGCCTTCCGTCTGCAGTTCATCCAGAGACTTCTCACCGGAGCGAGTGATGAAGGATGGAGAGCGGCAGCCTACACACTCCTACGCACGGTGGGAGGTCTTGGGCTGGACAGAACTCTGTTTTTAATGGACCCCACAGCACTGGACACTACTGGATTACCAGTATTTTATCAAAGACTTTTTAAAATCTGGACCTTTTTTAAAAAACAAAACAAAGGAAGTAGAACGTTACACTGGCTGCTGGAGGAGCCCCTAGTCTGTGGAGGGCAGCTGGACATTTCTAGTCCAAACACCCCAGCACTATCCAAGACCCTGATAAAAGCAGGGATCGTGACACTCCGGCAGCTGGTGAACATCACCGGACCAGACCTGTCTCGGGCAGAGAACCTGGCAGCACAGATGGGACTTCGGTCTCAACGGGTCGCCAACCAGCTCCTACATCGCTGGAGAACCGCCCTAACGTCGGAGGAACGCGTTCAGCTGATGGAACACGCAAGCAATGAGACCAGTCCTACAGAAGAAGAACCTTTTCCACAGCTGACGATAACTCCGGACCTAGAGGGTCATGGCGGCCCCCTCCTGGAGCTCAAGGGTGAGGAGGACATGAACTTTGAGACAGTGTCTGGTAAGGTTTTATACAAAGCATGTGTAAAGGTCTTAAACAAGAAAAAACTGAACGGGAGGGTAGACACCCCATGGCGCACTGAACTGAGTGGAGGGCACTGTACAAACCACCATTAACCAAAAAGTCTGCTGACCTCCAGTGGAGGATTTTACATGGAATTGTCTCTGTGAACTCTTTTATCTCCATTTTAAATCCTGAAATCACGCAGGAATGCCCCTTCTGTTCACAGAGAGAAACTGTTTTCCATGCTTTTATACATTGCTCCAGGTTGTCACCTTTGTTTAACCTTTTAAAACACATTTTTTTACCACTGAATGTAGATTTTACTCATCAGTTTTTTATTCTTGGTTTTAAATACGTCCGGAGAAACAGGTTCAAATGCCAGCTTATTAATTTTACCATTGGTCAAGCCAAGATGGCAATTTATATAAGCAGAAAAAATAAGCTGGCACAAAGCACAGACTGCGACCCCAAAAAGATCTTCTCCAGACTTGTTAAATCAAGAATTTTAATTGATTTTAATTTTTACAAAACTATGAAAGACATAAACATGTTTAAAACCATATGGTGCTGTGAGGAGACCTTGTGCGCGGTAGAAGATGACGAAATCATCTTTGCCGCATATTTTAACTGAAAAAAGCACAATAACTATGTGTTTTTAAAGAAGGACTATAATGTAATGAATGTCTTATTTATCTATTTATTTATTTATCTATTTTAAATCAATTATTTATAAACACAATCCTTTTTCTAGCTTATAAAAGAAAACTTGTAAAATAAAGGATTGTAAAAAGTCAAAAAAAAGTGTCTCTGTCTCTTTCTCTCTCTCTCACTCTCGCTCTCTCTCGCTCTCTCGGCGCATGCGCTGGGTGTGAGAGAGCGCGTGGAAGGCTGTTTGTCGTCCTGCCAAGTTTATCTGGCGACTGTTTATTTATGTATTTTATTTAATAATGATTTCTTTTCTTTTTTTATCAGTAAATGTTATAGGTTACATATATATTTATATATAAATAAGTTTATAGTGAGAGAGAGAGCGGGCGAGCGAGCGGGGCACCATGGCCTCTGAGGCCGGTTCAGAGACTTTGTCTCTCCGGCATGGCGTCAGGTGTGTCCCCGAGGACGGTGTACCTATTGAGGACGTTCTGTTTGCGGTGGGGGAGAGGATCGGGTGTGAGAACATCTACTCTGCCTCCCGGATGAACAAGGCCGTGGTGGTGTTGGTGAACAGGGTCGACCTCGCGAGCACGCTGACGCGGAGCGGGATCTGTGTGAGAGGAGCCGCGGTGAACTTGCAGTTTGTCCTTCATTTCAGCTGTGGTTTGTATCAGAATCAGAATTGGGTATAAACACTGTAAAAACAGACGTAGTGCGCGACTTACACAAGTGTTTGGTAAAAGTCCACAGCACTTGTTTCCAAAACACATCAGGTTTCTGTAGATGTTCTGTTACACTTCTGATGTTGGATTTTGTGATGGGACGCAGGTCAGGTTTTCTTCTGCTGACTCTTCCATGAAGGTCTTGTGGAACGCTGCACCACCACTCCTGAGTCTGCTGAATCTTCCTGCAGGTTTTGATTTGTCTTTCTGACCAGCATACGAGCAGTTCTCTCAGAGAGTTTTCTTGGTCTTCCAGATCTCATCTTGACCTCCACAGTTCCTCCACGCTTTGCTATCTTCTTGTAGCTTCTCCTGCATTGTGGGCATCAATGACGTTCATGAGTCTTACACAGCTGCTTAGAGGAGCACATAGTTGTTGAGTGTCTGCAAGTATATATATATCTTATTTATTCAAATGTTCTGTTGGAGAGTTTGTTTAATGACCTGTTTATCCTACATCTCTGTGCTACTGTGTGTGTGAGCAGGACTTTTGTAGTTTTGGTGTAGAATTGTAACAGTCTAAGATCTTTGCCTGATGGACTTTCAGTCTGTCCCGAGGAGGACGAGGAGGAGAACTTTGCTTCAGTTGTTTCTGTGATGGACTGAAATATAATTACAAGCACTTCCTCCAGCCTTATGCTCTTCAACATTCTCACCGGATTGAACAAGACGATTACTGAAATGCAGTATCTCAGCAGCTCCTTTAATGACAGCAATGAAATGTAGTGGAAAGTTTTTTTTCGGGATTAAGTTCATTTTCATGGCAAAGAAGGACTATGTGATTCATCTGATCATCTTCATAACATTCTGGAGTTTAAGCAAATTGCTATTATAAAAACTTAAGCAGCAACTTTTCCAATTTCCAATATTTATGTAATTCTCAAAACAACAATATATATAAGTTATCTATGCACGAAGGATGTCTAGACCTGAACACATAGGTTCCCATTGTATGCTTAGTAAACAATCTCAGTTCCCCCTCATGTCTGTGTTTCCTTCTGGCTCCTCCCTTTTAGTTATGATGTCATAGTTAGTCCTGCCGGAGTCCCTGCTTGCACACTGAGGCTCCGTCCACACGACCCCAGTGCGTTCCCTATCCGATCATTTTTTTTCCTCGTTCGGCGTCGTCTCAAGAAATATCTGCGTACATACGAAGCCACTGAAAACGGTGTAGTACATATATGCCAGACCAGTATGGGGCGCTGTAATTCTGCCATAGAGATACACTATACACAGAGAAGAAGACTTAGAGCATGCGCATGACATCATCGTTTCACAAAATATACGGATTGGCTGTACACATGAAACCGCAAGGGTGTCGTTTTCAGATTTATCCACCTTGGGACCCGGTTTCAAAAAATAGCAGTTTCAGTCTCCTAAAACGCCGGATCCGTGTGGACGGGACGCCAATACGATAAAAAATTTATACGTATACAGCGAAACGCGTCTCCGTGTGGACAGGGCCTAAATTAAATATACATTCACCTTATACATTATGTGACTGTGACCAGACATAACTGTTATTCAATTCAATTCAATTTTATTTATATAGCGCTTTTAACAATTGACATTGTCGCAAAGCAGCTTTACACAATAAAAAGAAGTAAGTTTTTATGCAATGTGTATGAATCAAAATGATAAGATTGTCCCTGATGAGCAAGCCGAGGGCGACGGTGGCAAGGAAAAACTCCCTGAGATGGTAATAGGAAGAAACCTTGAGAGGAACCAGACTCAACAGGGAACCCATCCTCATCTGGGTGATAACGGATAGCAGAGAATGATCAGCATAATAATGTGTACTGGAAGTTCAGTGTAACAGGAGATGTGTTAAAATTTAAATTAAAAGGAGTCCAGTTTGTTCCCGAGGCTCAGGTAGACTGTAGGAGATTCCAGTCCTGAGCTATCGAACAACTGAAGTCACAGGTCCCCAGAGCATCAATCGATGATAGGACAGTCTTCATGGAAACCATCCCCCCAGCCAAGCGCATCCAGGCAGACCACACGGGGCATCCATGTGACGGGATCTCCAACCAGAAGCAGGACTCCAGGACGGGTTAGACGGCTTCAGAGGGCAGAGGGGTCTGGATCACTGGCAACTCAGGAGCGAACATGTATAGCTCGACAGAGAGACAGAGAGAGGGAAAGGAGAGAGGGAGAGAGAGAGCAGAAAAGGAGAGAACAGAAAATAAGGAGAGATGGCAGTTAGGTATGGTCACAGTCAACATGTATAAGGTGAATGTATATTAGTGCAAAGTGCAAGCAGGGACTCCGGCAGGACTAACTATAACAGCATAACTAAAAGGGAGAGCCAGAAGGAAACACAAACATGAGGGCTCCCTGAGATGTAAAGCAACCAATCACCTCACCGTCAACAAACCTGAGTGAACAATGAGAGTGGGGAGGACAGCATCTAAACATGCCAGTTCACCAGAATACTCTACGTCCATGAGTCCCCCAGATCTGCTCCTTTACCTAAGGTTAATCTATTTACAAAAATGCTTGGCTAAATAAATAAGTTTTATTTAAACACTGAGACTGTGTCTGAGTCCCGAACATTAATAGGAAGACTATTCCATAACTTTGGGGCTTTGTAAGAAAAAGCTCTGCCCCCTGCTGTAGTTTTAATAATACGTGGTACTGACAGGCAGCCTGCATCCTTTGATCGAAGTAGGCGTGGCGGATCATAAGACACTAACAGTTCACTCAGATACTGTGTGAGACCATTTAGTGCTTTAATGTCAAAAGTAGTATCTTGAAATCGATGCAAAATTTGACAGGAGCCAATGCAGTGTAGATAAGATAGGGGTGATGTGCTCGTATCTTCTGGTTCTAGTGAGGACTCTCGCTGCTGCATTCTGGACTAACTGAAGCTTGTTTATACACCTAGTTGAACAACCAGACAGTAAGGCGTTACAATAGTCCAACCTAGAGGTGAGAAAAGCATGAACTAGTTTTTCTGCATCATTTAGTGACAATATGTTTCTTATCTTGCAATATTTCTAAGGTGAAAAGAAAGCTATCCTGGTGATATTATCTACATGAGCTTCAAACGAAGGCTGGAATCTATAATCACACCGGGTCTTTAACTGTTGCACTTGATGGAACAGAAAGGCCATCTAAAGTTACAGTCTGATCAGAAAGCTTACTTCAGCTACTGTGGTCCTATGATAGAACTTCTGTCTTATCAGGGATTAAGCAGAAGAAAATTATCAACATCCAATCTGTATGTCCTGCACACACTGCTCAATTTTAGCAAACTGGTTTTTCTCATCTGGTTTTGCTGAGACATATAATTGTGTGTCATCAGCATAACAATGAAAACTAATACCATGTTTACGAATTATGTTGCCCAGAGGAAGCATGTAAAGGGAAAAAAGCAGTGGGCCTAAAACTGAGCCCTGTGGAACACCAAACTCCACTTGAGAACATGAGGAATGGTCACCATCTAAATCTACAAACTGATAACGATCAGTCAAGTAGGATCTGAGCCACAAGAGGGCAGTTCCCTTAATTCCTACTACCTTTTCTAATCTGTGAAGGAGAATACTATGATCAATGGTGTCAAAAGCTGCACTGAGGTCCAGTAACACAAGTATAGTGAGCATAACCCTGATCAGAGGCCTGGGAGTCGTTTACTACTTTAACAAATTGCTGTCTCTGTGCTGTGATGAACCTAAATCCTGACTGATACACTTCATTTATGCTATTTCTGTGTAGATGTGAACATAGCTGCTGTGATACTACCTTTTCCAAAATCTTGGAGATAAGCGGAAGGTTTGATATCGGCCTGTAATTAGAAAGCAGACAGGGGTCAAGGTCAGGTTTCTTGATTAGCGGTTTAATAACGGCTAATTTAAAGGATTTGGGGACATACCCACTACGGAGTGAACAGTTAATTACTTTCAACAGGGGTTCTATTATTGCTGGTACTATCTGCTTGAGAAAATGTGTCGGTATAGGATCTAATATACAGGTTGACGATTTTGAAGAAGAGATGAGTGAAATTAGTTCCCTAGCTTCAAGGGGAGTAAAGTGTTCAAAGCCTGAATTTTTGCCTAATATTTATGATTTTATTATTGAAAAAGTTCATGAAATCCTCACTACTGCATGATGATGTTGTGGAGATTTCTGCAGTGGTCTTGTTTTTAGTTAATTTAGCTACGGTATTAAATAAAAATCTCGGGTTGTTTTTGTTATTTTCTATTAGAGTGGAGAAATATGTTGATCTAGCATCACTGAGAGCTTTTTTATAGTTCAGGATGCTCTCCTTCCAAGCTATTTTGAATACTATCAATTTAGTTTGGCGCCATTTACGTTCGAATTTTCGAGCGGTTTGTTTTAAAGCACGTGTGTGGTCATTATACCAAGTAGCGAGTTTCTTAGCTCTAATCGTTTTCCTTTTAACTGGAGCAACATTATCAAATACCAACAGAGTGCTTGTCGTCATCATTACCTGTTGAGTTCTGTGAAGTCAGATGGCGATCAATCAAAATGAATAAATTCCTGGAAAGATTACATTGAAGTAAAGAAACTCTAATAACGTTATTTATGCTTGGCGATATAAAATATGTCACGATTTTAAGGGAGTGGAAAACTGGCCAGTGCCTGTCGCCGTACACATTAATATACTTATAACAACTTTTCATTAGAAGACAAGGTAAGTGGTCTTTGAGATAACTTCAGACTGTGGAATTGTGGTTATATTTTCTATACTTAATCCGAAGGAAATATTAAATCTAAAGTGTGACCTGCTTTTATGAGTGGGTCCTACTACACACTGATTTACTCCTACTGAGTCCAGTATGGACAAGAATGCTGTTCTCAGAGGGTCTTCTGGATTCTCAAAATGAATATTAAAGTCTCCAGCAATTAACGCTTTATCTACAGAAACAACAAGGTTTGAAAGGAAATCTGCAAATTCGCAGAGAAACTCCGAGTACGGCCCAGGGGGTCTGTAAATGATGATTAGCGGGATTGACTGAGCTGACTTTATGTTACTATAGAGAACTTCAAATGCATTAGATTTAAAACTGTGTTTTTGTACGAGAGACAGATTATCGTTATAAATAACTGCGACTCCTCCTCCTCTACCAGTTAGCCGAGGCTGGTGTATGTAGCTGTATCCAGGAGGACTAGCTTCGTTTAGAGCCACATACTCGTCCTGTTTAATCCAGGTTTCTGTTAAGCATAATATATCAAACTCCTGATCTGTGATAGTTTCATTAACAATAACTGCTTTAGATGCGAGAGATCTAATATTTAACAGTCCTAGCTTCAGATCAGAGGTGCTGGCTGCGCATTCAGTGTGATCTGAGTTTGTGGTGTCTATGTTAATTAAATTACTAAAACAGACTTTCTGAGTCTTTCTAAATGTATGTTTATGTTTATCTCGGGGAACAGACACAGTCTCAATCTGATGAACCCTGAGTGACGACTCTATGCAGCTAGCAGACGGTTGGTTTAGCCTGTCTGTCTGCTCCCTGGCCTTGGCTCTGGATTGTCACCGATTAACTAGGCCTCTTCTGAGACTATGTGCTATACTACAAGAAATGAGAGCAGCACCTTCCCGAGTGGGATGGACACCGTCCCGCCCTAACAGGCCAGTTTTGCCCCCAAAAATCTTCCAATTGTCAATGAAGCCCACGTTGTTTTCGGAGCACCACCTGGACATCCAGCGGTTCAGCGACCATAACCTGCTGTAAGCTATGTCGCCACGTCTCATTGGGATGGAACCAGAGCAAACTACTTCTTCGGACATCGCCTTCGCTATTTTAAACACCTCTGTAAAGTTACTCTTACTAACCTCTGACTGACGAAGGCGTATATCGTTAGCTCCAGCATGTACCACTATCTTAGAGAACCTATGCTGACCTAGAGCCCTAAGATTACCTGCTATGTCCAGTGCTCTGGCTCCCGGGATACACCTGACCACTGCCGCTGGCGCCCCTAAAGGCCTAGCTAATTTCACGTGCCTCAGTATAGAGTCTCCTATAACCAGAGCTCTTTCAGGTTTCTCAGCGGGTGCATCACTGAGGAGAGCGAACCTGTTGGACACGTGAAGCGCAGAAAAGGTGTGCTCCGGTGGGCTAGCCTTAGCGTTAGCTTTGGCTGAACGAGTATGCCGCCGAGTCGTCACCCACTCGCCCCGCTGTGAGGGCTCTACTGCCGGAGTCGGGGGATGATTATCTCCACTTGTGGCACCCAGACTTTCCACTACAGGATTACCGCTGCTCTCGCGCTCTCTAACCCTCTCTAAAGTCTGGATGCGCTCCTCTAATGCTACTATCTTCTCCGTCAGGGTGCTAACTAACACACACCTATCACAAATAAAATGATCACTAATGACGGAGGAAGAATGTCTAAACATCCTGCACTCCACACACTGAGCGAGCTGAATGGTAGACATGATAACGTCCCTTTGTGCCGGAGTTGTGATTATTTGGTGATGGATTCGCTTGTTGTTGGTCAGATGATACGCGCGTTCTCCCAAAAAGCGCAAAAAATCGGATAAAGTCCAGTAGTATTAAAGCGTAAAAACGGGAAAAATATATAATTATAAAAAACTAAACAAAATATAATATAAAACGCTGTTTCAAACAGACGAGGAACTTTCGCGGGAACAATACGAAAAACAGGAAGCTACGTCCAAAACAGGAAGCTACGTCCAAGGTGTTATCTCTCCTCTTCTGCTCTCTTTAACTCTTTAAATGTGGAAAAGTAAAAATAAAATAAAAAAACTTCTGCAAGGAATTGTATTGAACTCTTCCTGTTAAGTGTAAGCTCTACGATGCAGGAAATGTCTCTCAGGGGGAATATGATATTGCTTGCTTATGCAGATGATATGAAAGTCTTTATAAGACTCTAGAAAGATGTTAAAACACTAACACGGTATGACTTTGGGTGTGTACTCTCTGCAGGCAGTGAGGACAAAAAGAACAAAAGCCTCCTATTCTACCGCAGAATGTAAAGCAGGGAGTGGCAGTTGCAAATCTACACTCACCTGACTGTTTTTTCAGGTCCTGTAGTCCATGGCAACAGCAGTCCTGGTTAAGGAACAAAAGGCACTTTCTATTTCTATTTACAGGTACAAACATCAGACAGTCACAAAACAGCCATAGATAGTTATGTTCTATACTCACTAACAGTAACAAAGTCATCTATTACACATTTTATTAAATTAAACGAGGGTCTGTTCTCACGGCAAAGGAATCTGAACTGATTAGATTACTATGTCTTACAATATTATAAAACCTTACAGAATGCATATGTGCATATAAAATTTAATTGAATGACAGAGCAGTGTTTTTGTTTAGAGCAGAGAGTGTGTGTGTCTGTGTGTGTGGGGCGGGGAGTGCATGTGTGTGTGTTCATGTGTGCATGTGTAAGGGTACGGTGTCAAATGACGCGTGCGCACTGCCGGCTGACACAGAGAGAGAAAATGTATTTTTATCCTCTCTAATGAGACTTAGAAGCATGTGTGATACATGATACTCGGCACTAGTAAACCAAGACTTGTTCGTTTTACAAGTCAAAATGTATTAAAAATCTTTGCTTGTCTTGCGGAACACTCCAAACCGCGTTACTCGCAATCCGAGGTTCCACTGTAAATAATATTTAAATTATAAATACTGGTGAAACTTTAATGTTTTGGAAGACTGT
>QNUK01001106.1:0-110000 GCA_013621035.1 Clarias magur | reverse complement strand
TTATTCTTCATTTTCTTCTCTCCTGCAATACTCTCCTCCCCTATTTATTTGACTGTGCTTTCTCCATTCAGTATTATTATCATTAATAGTAGTAGTGAAAGCTACCACTGATTAACCGTCTCTACAGTGGTTAAAACAGTAACCAGTAACAGTTAAAATATTATTATTATTATTATTATTATTATTATGATAATTACATAAATAGCTGTCCATCTTTTTTGTGTTCATCTTTTTGGTTTATTATACACCTCTGCACCACTTATTATAAAAAATTGTTTTAAATGTTAGTAAAGGTACAACAGCAAAAGGGGGAAGAAATATGGTGTTTAAGCTGTAATTTGGTCATGTTCACTCATGGGGTAAACATATGTGGCATTTAATAGCATTCGCTAGTTAACAAGTTGATATACAGGTCAATCTGCATTTGAAAATATTCAGTAAATTCATGAATTACACTCAAAGTATCAACTCCAACTAGAAGTCTGATTTAATTTGCTGGGGAAATAAAACTTTAGGCCGAGACGTCGGCGCTGTCTTGTTAATTCATCTAACCCCCCCCCCCATCCCCCCCCCCTACAGTATTTGCCAACAGCGCACCCAGTTGGATAAAGAGAGTGATGCTCGGTGTCAAAATAAGAGTCGCATGTGTGATACATGATACTCGGCGTTCGTAAACTAATACTTGCTCGGTTTCCGATTAAAAATTTATTACAAATCTTTGCTCGGTTTGCGGAACACTCGTAAACCAGGTTACTCGCAATCCGAGGTTCCACTGTACAGTGAAAAAGCTATTTACACATTCACCTTCCATTCACAATAGGTGTGAAGTTATAAGTCCGGTTTCGCCGATCGGGGAATTGGCAGAATTGAGGGGTTTAAAATAAATTAACAAGACCGAGCAGACGTCTCTGCCTAAAATATATTTCGCCAGCAAAACATAAATAGAAACAAATAAAATGTTTAATGATATCAATTAAATCAGACTTCATAGTTGGATTTGATACTTTGAGTGTAATTCATACATTTACTGAATATATTCAGAATTTGTAAAACAAAACCCGTTTCCTTCCTGGACCTTTTGTCCGCATCACAATGAACTGAAGCTCAGCACGTCTACTTTCCTTGTTTTAGTCTGTAATATGTAAGTGAAATACATTTTGCGTATATGATTAAATATTTCTTTTTATTTATGGTCTGGTGTAGTAAGTTTGATCTGCATTATTGCGAGAGGCGATGACTTTCTAGGGGAGAATGTCTGCACCTTTTGTAAAGTGAAAGTACAAGCCGCGGGTTCACGCACGCAGCTTTATTTCAGTCATAAATCCACAATCACATTCCAGCTATTATTTCCAGCCGCGGTCAAATAATGGATGAAATAATTATTCAATGCTGGACACAAACAGCAAAAAAGCCAGATGATTATTTTTATAAAAAGCCTGAAGCACTTTATGTTTATATTTGTTCCTTCATGTCTTCTGATGGTGCGCGACACATTTTTACATTTTAATGAAGACATGTTGACATATTCACGAATCAGGACGTTCGCATAATTACTGTATATGTGCGCGAGTCTCATAGGTGTGTGTGTGTGGAGAGTTTGTGTATATGTGCGCGTCTCATAGGTGTGTGTGTGTGGAGAGTTTGTGTATATGTACGCGTGCGTCTCATAGGTGTGTGTGTGTGGAGAGTTTGTGTATATGTGCGCGTGCGTCTCATAGGTGTGTGTGTGTGGAGAGTTTGTGTATGTGTGTGCGCGTCTCATAGGTGTGTGTGTGTGGAGAGTTTGTGTATATGTGCGCGTCTCATAGGTGTGTGTGTGTGGAGAGTTTGTGTAAATGTGCGCGTCTCATAGGTGTGTGTGTGTGGAGAGTTTGTGTATATGTGCGCGTCTCATAGGTGTGTGTGTGTGGAGAGTTTGTGTAAATGTGCGCGTCTCATAGGTGTGTGTGTGTGGAGAGTTTGTGTATATGTGCGCGTCTCATAGGTGTGTGTGTGTGGAGAGTTTGTGTATATGTGCGCGAGTCTCATAGGTGTGTGTGTGTGGAGAGTTTGTGTATATGTGCGCGCGTGCGTCTCATAGGTGTGTGTGTGTGGAGAGTTTGTGTATATGTGTGTGGAGAGTTTGTGTAAATGTGCGCGTCTCATAGGTGTGTGTGTGTGGAGAGTTTGTGTATATGTGCGCGCGTCTCACAGGTGTGTGTGTGTGGAGAGTTTGTGCATATGTGTGCGCGTCTCATAGGTGTGTGTGTGTGGAGAGTTTGTGTATATGTACGCGTGCGTCTCATAGGTGTGTGTGTGTGGAGAGTTTGTGTATATGTGTGCGCGTCTCATAGGTGTGTGTGTGTGGAGAGTTTGTGTATATGTGCGCGCGTCTCATAGGTGTGTGTGTGTGGAGAGTTTGTGTATATGTGCGCGTCTCACAGGTGTGTGTGTGTGGAGAGTTTGTGTATATGTGTGTGCGTCTCATAGGTGTGTGTGTGTGGAGAGTTTGTGTATATGTGCGCGCGTCTCATAGGTGTGTGTGTGTGGAGAGTTTGTGTATATGTGCGCGCGTCTCATAGGTGTGTGTGTGTGGAGAGTTTGTGTATATGTGTGTGCGTCTCATAGGTGTGTGTGTGTGGAGAGTTTGTGTATATGTACGCGCGTCTCATAGGTGTGTGTGTGTGGAGAGTTTGTGTATATGTACGCGCGTCTCATAGGTGTGTGTGTGTGGAGAGTTTGTGTATATGTGTGTGCGTCTCATAGGTGTGTGTGTGTGGAGAGTTTGTGTATATGTGTGCGTCTCATAGGTGTGTGTGTGTGGAGAGTTTGTGTATATGTACGCGCGTCTCATAGGTGTGTGTGTGTGGAGAGTTTGTGTATATGTGCGTGCGTCTCATAGGTGTGTGTGTGTGGAGAGTTTGTGTATATGTACGCGCGTCTCATAGGTGTGTGTGTGTGGAGAGTTTGTGTATATGTACGCGTGCGTCTCATAGGTGTGTGTGTGTGGAGAGTTTGTGTATATGTGCGCGTCTCACAGGTGTGTGTGTGTGGAGAGTTTGTGTATATGTACGCGTCTCATAGGTGTGTGTGTGTGGAGAGTTTGTGTATATGTGCGCGTCTCACAGGTGTGTGTGTGTGGAGAGTTTGTGTATATGTACGCGTGCGTCTCACAGGTGTGTGTGTGTGGAGAGTTTGTGTATATGTGTGTGCGTCTCACAGGTGTGTGTGTGTGGAGAGTTTGTGTATATGTACGCGTCTCATAGGTGTGTGTGTGTGGAGAGTTTGTGTATACTGTGCGCGTCTCATAGGTTGTGTGTGGTGGTGGTAGAGTTTGTGTATATTGCGCGTCCCTTCACAGGTGGTGCTGGTGTGTGGAGAGTTTGTGTATATGTGCCCGTCTCAACAGGTGTGTGTGGGTGGTGGAGAGTTTGTGTATACCTGTGTGTGCGTCTCACGGTTCTGTGTGTGTGGAGAGTTTTGTGTATATGGGGGTTTCTACGCGTGCGTCTCATAGGTGTGTGTGTGTGGAGAGTTTGTGTATATGTGCGCGCGTCTCATAGGTGTGTGTGTGTGGAGAGTTTGTGTATATGTGCGCGTCTCATAGGTGTGTGTGTGTGGAGAGTTTGTGTATATGTGCGCGTCTCATAGGTGTGTGTGTGTGGAGAGTTTGTGTATATGTGCGCGTCTCATAGGTGTGTGTGTGTGGAGAGTTTGTGTATATGTGCGCGTCTCATAGGTGTGTGTGTGTGGAGAGTTTGTGTATATGTGCGCGTCTCATAGGTGTGTGTGTGTGGAGAGTTTGTGTATATGTGCGCGTCTCATAGGTGTGTGTGTGTGGAGAGTTTGTGTATATGTGCGCGTCTCATAGGTGTGTGTGTGTGGAGAGTTTGTGTATATGTGTGTGCGTCTCATAGGTGTGTGTGTGTGGAGAGTTTGTGTATATGTGTGTGCGTCTCATAGGTGTGTGTGTGTGGAGAGTTTGTGTATATGTGCGCGCGTCTCATAGGTGTGTGTGTGTGGAGAGTTTGTGTATATGTGTGTGTGTCTCATAGGTGTGTGTGTGTGGAGAGTTTGTGTATATGTGCGCGTCTCATAGGTGTGTGTGTGTGGAGAGTTTGTGTATATGTGTGCGTCTCATAGGTGTGTGTGTGTGGAGAGTTTGTGTATATGTGCGCGTCTCATAGGTGTGTGTGTGTGGAGAGTTTGTGTATATGTACGCGTGCGTCTCATAGGTGTGTGTGTGTGGAGAGTTTGTGTATATGTGCGCGTCTCACAGGTGTGTGTGTGTGGAGAGTTTGTGTATATGTACGCGTCTCATAGGTGTGTGTGTGTGGAGAGTTTGTGTATATGTGCGCGTCTCACAGGTGTGTGTGTGTGGAGAGTTTGTGTATATGTGCGCGCGTCTCATAGGTGTGTGTGTGTGGAGAGTTTGTGTATATGTGTGTGCGTCTCATAGGTGTGTGTGTGTGGAGAGTTTGTGTATATGTGCGCGTGTCTCATAGGTGTGTGTGTGTGGAGAGTTTGTGTATATGTGCGCGCGTCTCATAGGTGTGTGTGTGTGGAGAGTTTGTGTATGTGTGTGCGCGTCTCATAGGTGTGTGTGTGTGGAGAGTTTGTGTATATGTGCGTGCGTCTCATAGGTGTGTGTGTGTGGAGAGTTTGTGTATATGTGTGTGCGCGTGCGTCTCACAGGTGTGTGTGTGTGGAGAGTTTTTAGACGCGCGCGCGTGCGTACAGCGGCACTGAGCGATGCCGCGCGGAGTTAAACACACTGCGGCTCGTGCAGCACACAGCGCGCGCTGCCATACTGACGTGAGGAAAAGATGAAAAAAAAAATAGGATAAAAACCATCCAGTGTGATCGAGTCGGAACCGCTCTGACCCACAACAACATCTACCTTCATCATGGGAACCGGACAGCGTGGAGCCTGGTCCAGCAGAGAGCCTGCGCGTGAGCGGTGAGTTCATATTAAACACTATTAACTCCTGTTATTAACACTGTTACAGAGAGTCTCATATCATCACCACATCTCCAGGTGACTGTCTGTGGATCTCGTGGTGACATTTAAATGTGTATAATAAGATCTACAGGATGATCCTCTCACATTAGCTCACAGTAAAGTTGACTTGCTCCTCATGTCTGCTCACTTTAAGGCCTCAGATCATTTCACTGTTCAGAAGAGCAGAATGTGATGAACTCCAGCGTTGTGCTTATGTAGCTATTAGACTTACAGCTACTTTACTCTTTACTCATATGTTATGTAGAACCTTCATGTATATTCTCCAACACATCTCAGAGACACTTATAAACACTGAGACGCTGATGAGCCACATAAGCTCCACACACACTTTCAGGTTATCTGTGATTGCTGTGACAAAACGTCAGTGTTGGGAAATTTACTTTGTACAAGCTGTTATGGTTCCAACTTTCAGCTAATTTCTTGCCTTTATACTTTCTTGCAGACAGACACTGGAGGAAACACAGACTGAGACCTCTGACAGCAGCACAAGACCAGCGAACAACAGAAGAAAGAGACAAAACCTGACGTGCAGAGCAGGAGACTCCTAATGCCTGCATGAAATCTCAGATTTAGATGGAGAAGCGCCGACTACAGATACAGAGGAAGGAACAGCAAGAGATCGAATAGGACGTTGATGCAGACGACGGACCAACTGTTGGCTTCATTTCATTAACACACACCCTCTTGCTATGCAAGTACAAGTAAATATAGAATATGCTACATTTTAATGTTTAGATTTTTTGTCCTATTTGACAGATAATTTTGTTACAAGATTTACTTATTATATTTTTATTTAATAATGTTTAATAAAACCTTTTGCACTCTATCCAGTACTTTGTCTCTATTCCAAATCCCCACACACTCATCTTGGATTTTACAGTATACATTTATTTTTACATTTACAAAAATACAATATAAACACACGGCACACGAAACATGTTAAACACTAAACATTGATGCATGATGAGGTTTTAAATTAAGTTTCAGCACCTCAGCTAAGTTTGAAAATCTACACACAGCAAGGGAAGGAAAAAAAGAGCACAAGCATCTCTCTTGTAGGAATGTTGTCTTCTTAATAGGAGTATTTAGTGTCCATTCCTGGTCTCTCCTGGTCACAGGGACATCCTGCCATCACACACCGCCCCTCTCTAAACCCAGATGATCCTGAGGAGAACAGAAAAATGCATGATTAGATATAATAAATGATAAATATGTATCTATGCTATTTGTTTAACTTTATTCTAGCAGGCATTATATTTATTTGTAGCATTTATTCATTGTTTACATCTGTGATTAATTTACAGTGAACATAAACACTATTTTATGATAAAAAAGTAAACATGTTAAATGTGCTATGACTAAAGAAAGTAATGTTTAATGATCACTTTATTTCTATTTGACTGTAAATCAGTAGAGAATGTGGACACACCTGATTCCTCACCTTACAGAGTAGAGATGTAAAGTCATTCCTCAGTGCCTCGTGCTGTGTCCGTGCAGATGTGTCAGTAGGCACGTTGTTTACGGCGCCGTTGTTTTTGTCATAAAAATAAAAACATCCACACGGAGCATTAACAGGTGTCTCACAGTTCATGACCCGAGTGGCGTTTCTTCTTCTTTCTTAGTTTTTTTTTTCTCCGCGAAAAACAAACCAACTACCTCTCTACCGCCACCTACTGTTTCCGGTTGTGTAAATACGCGAGTGTCCCCGGGATCACAATCACGCAGACCTGCGGGGGATGGGGAGGGGGAGAAACCGTGCTCGGGTACAGAACGGAACAGATCGTTACCAGTGTGAAAACGCCCTAACAGTCTCTCTAAACCACCTCAACCTGCCCTCTCTGACTTTATCTCCATAACATCTAAAATGCGTTGTCTCTCTGACGGCCTAATTCTTGATCCTATCCATCCTTGTCACAATTGCAAAGATGTCAGGAAGGTGAAAAGGGTGTGTGTGTGTGTGTGTGTGTGTGTGTGTAGTCAGTCTGCTCTGGATAAGGGCGTCTGCCAAATGCCTAAATGCATGTTGGCTTGGTGGATGCAGCATGTAGTGTAAAAATCGCTGATGTAAGGAAACACGACCCTGATGATTTTATCAGCCGTCCTCACCTCAAAGACAATGCAGTTCCCAAACAGGTACCGGTAGTTCCCTACTTATGAATGAGCTCTCTCATAAACGGACAAGGCATGGCTGCAACAGATTTGAGAAAATCACCTCCACTTATATAGACGCAATCGGGGGACAGAATGTTACATATGATTAGACACACACACGGAGATTAACACACGAATGATGACCACAGACACACACACATGTACACATATACTGTATTTATGTTTAAATACATCCATCCATATATTCATGTAAGTTACTTTTCTTTTCCCACGTGAGTCAGTCCGCATCAGCCATGCTTTTTAACCAATCAGATGTGACCCCGCCTTTTAAAGCAATCATAACCCGCCATAGCTAAATTTTGTTGCTCAGAGTGAGCTTTTTCTTGTCTCGTGAGACTGAATTGAGCTGTCTCATCACAAGCTTGACATTGTCTTTTCTATTTCTCCTAAACCCCACTTAGGAGAAACAAAGAGACATAACTGAGACACAAAGCGAGACATACCTGGGAAACATTTGAGAAATCTGAGATGTACATGAGTAACAGAACTGCATTTGAAGGAGAAGCAAATGAGCCATACTCCATTCCAAACTGTCTGAAGGTTGAGAGGTGGGCGTGAGCTTGCCCATGTGCTGGTGCTCACCTGACTGATGATGATGTGCTGATGGAGACTCCGGAACATTCTCCTGCATTCTTGGTCTCTTGAGGTGGCATGTTTCTGAAAAGAACCATGTTAAAGTAAAATGTATATAATTACCAAGATAAACTTTTCACAAACAAACATATTGGTCTTTGTTCATAGAATATAATTAAGTGAAGTCTCTAAAGTTACATGTTCTGGTAACTTCTGTTAAACACTCAACACTCTATAATAATAAAAACCTGATTATACAGTAACATTAACTTACTTTTTTTTTTTAAGGTTAAAAGTAACTTAATATGTCAAACCAGACTGGTTAACTTAGGACATGCTGACTGATTTTTACCTCCCACCGGTACTGTAGCATTTGGATTCCTTTAGCAATTTAAGAACAAACGTAAGCTGTGTACATTTCAGTTGTTGTTTTTTACCACAGACTCTGTGGTTTTAACTTACATTTTGACTCCTTGTCAATAATAAATCATTTTAAATTCGGTGCGAAACAAACCCACCTTCACCGTCCTCTCGATCCTCATTTGATCTGCGGCAGGCGACGTATGTGGTGCGCTACCGCCACCTAAAGGTCTGGATGAATGATGGAGAAAGTGTTTTTTGCTGATTGACCGCGAGGCCTGGCGATGCGCTGCACATTTCTCTAACACACTGGACACTTAAACATTTACAGGCTTGGCGCGTGTGTGGGAGAAATTGTGGGAAATTATTTCTTTATTATAATCGATATGTTCTGTAGGCTTAATTGGGTTGGCCATGAAAAAACGTTGAACATTTAGTCATGAATGTATAATCAAAAATAGGTTTGGCCTTAAATGATGTACAGAAATTACAGAAAGTAATAAGTGTATACAGAAATCACTGAACACAAACGTTATCTCATCGCTTCACTTCTCCATAAAAAATATTCTGTATGTTGTATTTCAGTTCTTTATTGGTAAAGACATTTATACAGAATGTACAGTAAGTTTGCCATTTGCCAGTTTAATTTTAATTAATTCATCAAGCTGTACAGATTTGTAAAAGGTTTATCCATGTTGATCAACTACAGACACCTGGGTGTACTGTACAGTAATGTAACTGGTGGTCGGATTTTTTTTTTTAATAAACAGGCTAGATTTCGGAATTTATCTATTACAAAGCAATTTTGTTCTTATCTTATCCGATTTTGTTCTTAGATATGTTACCAACCTACAGATCTTCATTTTAGAGATCCAACCTACTAACCCTCCCGTCCATCTACCCGTATGTGAAGAGTAAATGGATGTATATTTAAAAAAGTACTAAACACTCTTTAGTGTAGATGGCACTGTTTGCCAGAGAAGCCTATCCCTTAAACCCCAAAGCATTTTAGCCATTCTTTACATTATGTCTTTAATTTTTATACTGTATATGAGTCAGGATTGGGCAATATAGGGTGAAATTTTTTTTCAGAAGAATATATTCCTCAATATAGAGAACTCAATTTCATTTCATTTTAACGAACTATACACACATGACTAAGCAAAGACTTTCAAAAGGATCATATCAGAACACATCAGAAAACACAAATGCACAGTTTACAAGTACTGCATACTTTATGTGTGGAGAAACACTGCTTTGGGGAAACAAAAACTATGCGAGTCGCACACAAGACAAATATGAACCATCTCTGAGATTTAGAGGTAATGAGGCACATTTGAGACACCTTTGAGAAAATGAAGAAAACATCTAAATCTCATTTCTGTCTAGGAGACAAAGAAGATTAACATGAGATCTCATCTTGGAGTTTCTTTGCTATGTGCTGCCAGGAGCGCAGCCTAATGGTGCGTTCACACCAAACGTCAAATTTCTTTCTCGCCGCCCTGCTGTCGGCACTAGTTGCCGCTCTTCGCCGCTGTTGGCTGCTCTGACTTAGATTTAATGCCTTTCTTTTATTTAAAGGGGCCGCTAAGGAATCAAGCTTGTTGATCTTGTGGAAACCAAAATGTATAAGAAAACAAGAAATTGATTGATAGAAATTGAACAGTATTGTAGAAATAAACAAATTATAAGCCATTCGTATGGTGTGGCTTCTGTTCATTGTGAATTGCTAGTCTAATTTAATATTTTTATTATATTTCTTCTTATTATAACATTATTACAATCACTTACTAGACTTTGTCTTTAATTAAAATAACATTAATAATGAATAAACAGCTTCTACCGCAATAATCAGCTTCTCCTCCATTTCGCTTGGGAACTAGTGTCGCCGGAACAAAAGTTACAGGACTGCGTTCCTCTGAATCCTCTCAAGCGGAGGACTTTTAATTGGTTGCTGCTCAACCGCGTCATAGCTCATTACCCTGAAGTTGAGCTGATTTCAACTCCCTTCGCCGCTCTCGCCGCCCTCACTGCCGGCTCACAGTGAAAATGAATGACTTCCGTCCGCTTTGACGCTCTCGCCATGTTCGGTGTGAACGCACCAAAATCCTGCTTACATGAAATCCACCAATCCAACAATCAAATCCAGCTAGCTGAGTTAGCGACATACGAAGAACAGACCCCTGGTCTGGGAAATGCTGAAAAACATCCAATATCTGGACTGCACATCCTTTGAGTTTTGCTTATAGCTGGGGTAAGATACAGTACCTGCTCCTTGAGTGGAGGGGTAGTGTTCCATGATGTGTTGGCAAGGTCCTCTCAAGGAACAGGTTCTCTGTGAGATAGTCACAACAGACAGGGATCCAGACACGTGAGAGAGTGAGTATGAATTATTATGGAACAGAACATCATGGCCCTGGGCACCAACCTGACCTTCACTCTCTCTCTACCACACTCACACCTCTACTCTCTCTCTGATTAAAGATAAAAATCAATCATAGCTTCTGTCTGCTTCTCATCTGTGCTCTGCCCCATGCTGGCGTGAGTAAGCCACAGTACACACTACTGTGTGTGTGTGTGTGTGTGTGTGTGTGTGTGTGTGTGTGTGTGAGAGGGGAGACAGACATAAGGAAAACCCACAGGTTACTTCAAAGCATTATAATGTGTGTGTTGTAGGCTGTGTTTGAGGGTGTGTTTCGCATCTCTCGTGAATACAACTGGACTGACGTCATGAAGATGACACTAGTGGCCAGCAGGTAAACACACACACACACACACACACACACACACACACACACACACACACACACACACACACACACACATATATATAGTGAGAGTGTATTGAGCTGCTGTTTGTGTGTTCACAGTGATAACAATAGAAATACAAGTAACACCACAGTGATGAAGACTCTGCCTGTTCAGTTCAGTGTAGACGTGGCCGTCAGCTCGTGAGTAATCACACACACACACACACACACACACACCACCACTGTCACCAACAACAACAACACAGTCTGTTATAATCTCTCTCTCTCTCTCTCTCTCAGTGCTCCTGAGCTTTCTGTAACGCATCTGAATTTCTCTCTTGGAGATAAAGACCCCAAACCTATCAGTCTTGTGTTTAAGGTGAGTTTAGTTTTCACACACTTACACGCATAACACAGTTTTGGTAGCACTCTTACCTACTGTAAATATACATGTAATAAACATTCAAATATTATAATTAGGCAGAAGACACGCCCCTCATGTTTATCATGCTCTATTCCACTACCCATCAACACTCTCAGTCTGGTTCTACACAACACACAACTAATATTCTGATTCTGTGCTGCACCAACCCCACAGCAGTCTGAAAACCTATTGCAGTGTTCTCTGACTATAGAACACTTAGCTGCATCTGTAGTCTTTATATGGCTCTGTGTGTGTGCGTGTGTGCGTGTGTGCGTGTGTGTGTGTGTGTGCAGGTGAGTAATCTGGGACTGAAGGGTCTGCCTGTGACAGTAAGCTTCAGGATACCGTATCACACTGATGAAGAGAACTTCCATCTGGTTGATAACACCGCCTCACCGGTATATATCGAGATATTTTTCATTTTTAATGATTATTTAAATTATAATGATATATAATACCGCACCACATAACAGACAGTGTATGAATATACTGTAAAAGTCCAGTGTTAAAATGAGAACCAAAATAAAAGGACCAGTCGTCCTGCAACTAAAAAAATGTAAAACTTGCCAACAAGGCAACCTGTGTTCCTTTCCTGGGAACACCATTACCACTTTTACTATTACAGACAGTTCATATAAAAACCACCTTTGGTCATGTTATATGAAACTGGAGTGGTGTATCGGGGAGACCCTACCACTTACCTTATATTTATTACCTGTTGTGAATAATAATAAAGCTGGATGTAGGTAATGATAGGAGCATCATTACTGTGTGATGTGTGATGTGTTTGGTGTGTGATTAGTACTCAGGTGAGCCAGAGTGTGTACCCTGTTGTGTTTATACACATTGGCGGTTTGTTTTTTATCTTTGCTACCAGTGGCCTTGCAGAGTCCCTTGAGGTAGCTCCCACCGGGAGAGAAATTTCCTTTAGTTCTCCCTCTACTACATGGTTGTCACTGGTTAGGGTGGTTCGTGTGAAATTCCTTTGTCATTAGAGAATCTAGAATTATTCTGCTGTTGCCCAGCATCTCTCCTCTGGTCCATGTCCTTCCCAGTCTACAAGGTACCGTATTTTTCCTTGTCTGCGCCGAGATTTCGAGATGGCCCTGATTAAATACGCTGGCCTTCTGTTAATCCACAGAGGATCATGAGGGGTATTGAAGTAACATGTTTTGTCCAAGGCTGCCCCTCTTACTGGTTTCAGCTGTGAAATATGGAAGGAGGGAGCGAGGCGACAATGACGAGGAAACCGAAATGTGCAGGTTCTTTGTTGCTAGCAAAACTCGATCTCCTGGTTCATAACTGATGTTTTCCATTGAGAGCTGATACTCTTTCGAGCTGTCAATGTGCTTTTTCGCAGCTTTCTGAAACCACTCGTCTACAGTCGGTGAATCTGTGATGCTGGTGTTCCATGGAAATAGCAGAGATTGATGTCCAATCATTTCTTGAAATGAAGTCAGTCCTGTGCTTGAGTGAGTTCTGTGAACACTTAGTTAGTACAATCGATTTCCTGATTGGCTCATTCCACCTGGCCATTTGCTGCAGCTGTTAGGCCATTCACTCCTGATGTTGGGTTTACCGTGACACCCATTTTTTCCATGAAGTCATTCATACTTTAAACATGAATTTGGGTTCATTTACTGCTTTCAATATCTTCTGGTATGCTGAAGAATCTGAAGACGTTTTGAAATATGAGCTCTGACATCTTAAAGGATGTGGGAAGGTTGGGTAGTGGGGTCAGGCATAGTGACTAGGAGAATCTGTCTGTGATAACCATGATTGCGTTGTTTCACTGTGATTCTGGCAGGTCAGTGATAAAGTCTAATGTGAGAGCAGGGTCTTTGAAATATAGGAAGCGGCAAAATTTTTCCCCCTTAGCTTGTGCACATGTAGAGAAAGAGACAATGAAGATGTTCATGTCCTTCTTTAAGCTTGGCCACCAGTAATTATATGTTTTTAGAGTGCCAGAGTGTCCTGCTGATGTATGGGCCCACGTGATAATCCAAGCTCATTCTTAGGAAAAAACAAGCCGTTTGTCCTGTGGGCATTCCTTTGGGATTTGGGATCAGACAATCAGCAACTACAGGCCCATCAACCCCTCACCTCCATCCACTGATATCTCCTTACACAACGAGCTAAACAACTTCTATGCTTGCTTTGGAAGGAATCATCTGGAGCCAGCAAACAAATTCGAGCTACTAACCATTCACACTCTCCATCAATGATGTCAGCACAGTTCTGAGCCGGATCAATCCACAGAAAGCTGCAGGGCCTGATGGTATCCCCGGACTTGTCCTCAGAGGGGTCCTAACAAACTTATTTAACTTTTCTCTTGCCCAAGCTATCATACCCAACTGCCTTAAGACTACCTTCATTGTGCCAGTACCCAAAAGCTTGACTGCAACGTGCATTAATGACTACCGCCCAATAGCGCTCACCCCCATCATCACCAAGTGCTTTGAGCGGCACACCTCAAAACCTGTCTTCCTGCCACCATTTTGCTTACTGTAAGAACAGGAGTACGGAGGACGCAGTTTCCACAGCGCTGCACTCAGTCCTCTCTCACATGGACAATAAAGACGTACGCCAGATTGCTCTTCCTCGATTTTAGTTCAGCATTTAACACTGTCATTCCCTCCAAGTTAGTCACTAAACTTGGAGACCTGGGAATTAATGCATCACTATACAATTGGCTTCTGGACTTTGTGACCAGCAGGCCCCAGCATGTCCGGGCAGATCACCATTGGTCTTCTACCCTCATCCTTGGCACCAGAGTACCACAAGGCTGTGTTCTGAGTCCCTTTCCCTGCAAAACAAGTTTGCAGGTGAGACCACGGTGATTGGACTCATCACAGACAACGATGAGTCACCGAGGTGGACCACCTAGCTGCGTGGTGTGCTGATGACAACCTGCTGCTAAACATCAAGAAGACCAAGGAGCTCATAGTTGACTTCAGGAAGGAGAACGGTGACACACACGCACCCATTCACATCAATGGAGAGGCGGTAGACCATGTCACCAGTTTCAAGTTCCTGGGCATCCACATCTCTGAGGATCTCTCCTGCACCACGAATAGCTCCAGTCTGGTCAAGAAGGCTCACCAGCGCCTCTTCTTCCTGAGGGCTCTGAAGAACATCCTGGTGAACTTCTATCGCTGTACTATCGAGAGCATTCTGACCAGCTGTATCACAGTCTGGTATAGGAACTGCACTTTGTCGGACCGGAAAGCACTGCAGAGGGTGGTGAAAACTGCCCAACGCATTGTAGGAGCTTCACTACCAAAGATTGAGGACACCTACAAGTAAAGGTGTCTCAGCAGATCACACAATACCACAAAGGACTCCTCTCACCCTGTTCATAGGCCCTTTGCCCTCCTGCCTTCTGGGAGGCGCTACAGAAGCCTCTGGACAAAGACAAGCAGGTTCAGGAACCGCTTTTTCCCCACAGCTGTTTCATTGCTGAACTCTGCCTCCACCAAAGCACATACACATTGACTGGATACATTACCTTACCATGCACTACCTAACTGCTCACCACTGGACATAAACTAAACACTCAGGACTGCACCACTCATAACTGCCGCACATACCGTATAAAATGACCTACCTTATACCTCATTCCACTTCCAATAACAAGTTGCACAAATGTATATAACTCTCTCTACTGTAATATCATAACATATAATGTTTCCTCATCCACAACCATTGCACTCATTGTACATAACCCTTCTCTGTATATATATATTCATATGCACATGTTTCTTATCTTGCCATATTTCCTTCTTCATTGCACTAAGTGTATATAACCCGTTTGTATATAACCCTTGTTTACAGTTACATATGCATACACCATACATATGCAACCTATTGATTATAAGTATGCAATATCTTCACACTGGCTACACCAAAATCATTGCACTCTGTACATAACTCTTCCTCTGTATATAATATCTTCCTATTGCACTTTAATTCATTTGCTCATTTTTTCAATTCAATTCAATTTTATTTGTACAGCGCTTTTAACAAATGTGTATGAATCAAAATGATAAGATTGTCCCTGATGAGCAAGCTGAGGGCGACGGTGGCAAGGAAAAACCTTGAGAGGAACCAGACTCAACAGGGAACCCATCCTCATCTGGGTGATAACGGATAGCAGAGAATGATCAGCATAATAATGTGTACTGGAAGTTCAGTGTAACAGGAGATGTGTTACAATTAAATGGAGTCCAGTTTGTTCCTGGAGGCTCAGGTAGACTGTAGGAAAAAACAGTCCTGAACTATCAAGCGACTGAAGTCACAGGTCCCCAGAGAACAACTGTCTGCTTCAGTCAAGGACAGGACAGTCTTTGTGGAAAAGTGGAACCGTCCCTTGTCACCACACGTATCCCAGGCAGACCAAATGGGGCATCCATGCGACGCAATCTCCAACCAGAAGCAGAACTGCAGAACGAGTTAGACAGGTCCAGACGGCAGAGGGTTCTGGAACACTGGCAGCTCAGGAGCGACATGTATAGCTCGACAGAGAGACAGGGAGAGGCAAAAGAAGAGAGGGAGAGAGAGGAGAAGAGAAGGAGAGATGGCAGTTAGGTCTGGTCACAGTCAAAAATTTATAAGGTGAATGTATATTTAGTGTAGAGTGCAAGCAGGGACTCCAGCAGGACTAACTATAACAACATAACTAAAAGGGAGGAGCCAGAAGGAAACACAAACATGAGGGGGAACTGAGATGTAAAGCAACCAATCACCTCACCGTCAACAAACCTGAGTGAACAATGAGAGTGGGGAGGACAGCATCTAAACATAGCAGTTCACCAGAATACTCTACGTCCATGAGTCCCCCAGATCTGCTCCTTTACCTAAGGCTCATCTATTTACAAACATGCTGCGCTAAATAAATAGGTTTTTATCCTAGACTTAAACACTGAGACCCGAGCATTAATAGGAAGACTATTCCATAACTTTGGGGCTTTGTAAGATCCTTTGATGGAAGTAGGCGTGGCGGATCGTAAGACACTAACAGTTCACTCAGATACTGTGGCGCGAGACCATTTAATGCTTTATACATCAAAAGTAGTATCTTAAAATGGATGTGAAATTTGACAGGGAGCCAATGCAGTGTAGATAAGATAGGGGTGATGTGCTCGTATCTTCTGTTTCTAGTGAGGACTCTCGCTGCTGCATTCTGTACTAACTGAAGCTTGTTTATACACCTAGTTGAACAACCAGACAGTAAGGCGTTACAATAGTCCAACCTAGAGGTGATAAAAGCATGAACTAGTTTTTCTGCATCATTTAGTGACAATATGTTTCTTATCTTGGCAATATTTCTAAGGTGAAAGAAAGCTATCCTGGTGATATTATCTACATGAGCTTCAAACGAAAGGCTGGAATCTATAATCACACCGAGGTCTTTTACTGTTGCACTTGATGGAACAGAAAGGCCATCTAAAGTTACAGTGTGATCAGAAAGCTTACTTCTAGCTGCTTGTGGTCCTATGACTAGAACTTCTGTCTTATCAGGATTAAGCAGAAGAAAATTAATTAACATCCAATCTCGTATGTCCTGCACACACTGCTCAATTTTAGCAAACTGGTTTTTCTCATCTGGTTTTGCTGAGACATATAATTGTGTGTCATCAGCATAACAATGAAAACTAATACCATGTTTACAAATTATGTTGCCCAGAGGAAGCATGCAAAGGGAAAAAAAGCAGTGGGCCTAAAACTGAGCCCTGTGGAACACCAAACTCCACTTGAGAACATGAGGAATGGTCACCATCTAAATCTACAAACTGATAACGATCAGTCAAGTAGGATCTGAGCCACAAGAGGGCAGTTCCCTTAATTCCAACTACCTTTTCTAATCTGTGAAGGAGAATACTATGATCAATGGTGTCAAAAGCTGCACTGAGGTCCAGTAACACAAGTATAGTGACGCAACCCTGATCAGAGGCCCATAGGAGGTCGTTTACTACTTTAACAAGTGCTGTCTCTGTGCTGTGATGAGGCCTAAATCCTGACTGATACAGTTCATTTATGCTATTTCTGTGTAGATGTGAACATAGCTGCTGTGATACTACCTTTTCCAAAATCTTGGAGATAAAGGGAAGGTTTGATATCGGCCTGTAATTAGAAAGCAGACAGGGGTCAAGGTCAGGTTTCTTGATTAGCGGTTTAATAACGGCTAATATAAAGGATTTGGGGACGTACCCACTACTGAGTGAACAGTTAATTACTTTCAACAGGGGTTCTGTTATTGCTGGTACTATCTGCTTAAGAAAATGTGTCGGTATAGGATCTAATATACAGGTTGACGATTTTGAAGAAGAGATGAGTGAAATTAGTTCCCTCGCTTCAAGAGGAGTAAAGTGTTCTAAGTTCTGATGTGATGTGGTTAGATCATCTGTGTTACTTAAATTGTCTGGTTTCAAAGCCTGAAGTTTTTGCCTAATATTTATGATTTTATTATTGAAAAAGTTCATGAAATCCTCACTACTGCATGATGTTGTTGTGGAGATTTCTGCAGTGGTCTTGTTTTTAGTTAATTTAGCTACGGTATTAAATAAAAATCTCGGGTTGTTTTTGTTATTTTCTATTAGAGTGGAGAGATACGTTGATCTAGCATCACTGAGAGCTTTTTTATAGTTCAGGATGCTCTCCTTCCAAGCTATTTTGAATACTATCAATTTAGTTTGGCGCCATTTACGTTCAAATTTGCGAGCGGTTTGTTTTAAAGCACGTGTGTGGTCATTATACCAAGGAGCGAGTTTCTTATCTCTAATCATTTTCCTTTTAACTGGAGCGATATTATCTAAGCTATAACGAAGTGCTGACTCTAGATATTCATTCGCCTGTTCGAGTTCTGTGAAGTCAGATGGCGATCCAATCAAAGTAGATAATTCTGGAAGATTATTGATAAAGCTCTGTGCGGTATTTGATGTAAATGTACGTTTAAGGTGGAAGCGCGGTGCTGTGCGTACATTATTACTATAACACGCTTTAATCGAGACAAGGTAGTGATCTGAGATAACTTCAGACTGTGGAATTGTGGTTATATTTCCTATACTTAATCCGAAGGATAATATTAAATCTAAAGTGTGAGCTGCTTTATGAGTGGGTCCTACTACACACTGATTTACTCCTACTGAGTCCAGTATGGACAAGAATGCTGTTCTCAGAGGGTCTTCTGGATTCTCAAAATGAATATTAAAGTCTCCAGCAATTAACGCTTTATCTACAGAAACAACAAGGTTTGAAAGGAAATCTGCAAATTCACAGAGAAACTCCGAGTACGGCCCTGGGGGTCTGTAAATGATGATTAGCGGGATTGACTGAGCTGACTTTATGTTACTATAGAGAACTTCAAATGCATTAAATTTAAAACTGTGTTTTTGTATGAGAGACAGATTATGGTTATAAATAACTGCGACTCCTCCTCCTCTACCAGTTAGCCGAGGCTGGTGTATGTAGCTGTATCCAGGAGGACTCGCTTCATTTAGAGCCACATACTCGTCCTGTTTAATCCAGGTTTCTGTTAAACATAATATGTCAAGCTCCTGATCTGTGATAGTTTCATTAACAATAATTGCTTTAGATGCGAGAGATCTAATATTTAACAGTCCTAGCTTCAGATCAGATGTGCCGGCTGCGCATTCAGTGTGATCTGAGTTTGTGGTGTCTATGTTAATTAAATTACTAAAACAGACTTTCTGAGTCTTTCTAAATGTATGTTTATGTTTATCTCGGGGAACAGACACAGTCTCAATCTGATGAACCCTGAGTGACGACTCTATGCAGCTAGCAGACGGTCGGTTTAGCCTGTCTGTCTGCTCCCTGGCCTTGGCTCTGGATTGTCACCGATTAACTAGGCCTCTTCTGAGACTATGTGCTATACTACAAGAAATGAGAGCAGCACCTTCCCGAGTGGGATGGACACCGTCCCGCCCTAACAGGCCAGTTTTGCCCTCAAAAGTCTTCCAATTGTCAATGAAGCCCACGTTGTTTTCGGAGCACCACCTGGACATCCAGCGGTTCAGCGACCATAACCTGCTGTAAGCTATGTCGCCACGTCTCATTGGGATGGGACCAGAGCAAACTACTTCTTCGGACATCGCCTTCGCTATTTTAAACACCTCTGTAAAGTTACTCTTACTAACCTCTGACTGACGAAGGCGTATATCGTTAGCTCCAGCATGTACCACTATCTTAGAGAACCTATGCTGACCTAGAGCCCTAAGATTACCTGCTATGTCCGGTGCTCTGGCTCCCGGGATACACCTGACCACTGCCGCTGGCGCCCCCTAAAGGCCGAGCTAATGTCACATGTCTCAGTATAGAGTCTCCTATAACCAGAGCTCTTTCAGGTTTCTCAGCGAGTGCATCACTGAGGAGAGCGAACCTGTTGGACATGTGAATTTGCACTCATATATTACAATACTTACAATACCTTCTTACTGTACCACCTGTAATCATTTTGCTCATTTGCACCTATTGTAACTAATCTACCTCTCTATATACTTTCTATATACTATTTATACATGCAAACTATTCTGTCTCTGAAATGCACTTCTGGTTAGATGCTAACTGTATTTCGTTGACTTGTACCTACATGTGCAGTGACAAAGTTTAATCTAATCTAAATGCTGCTGTTCCTGCATTCACCCGTCATACTGGATGATTGTCATCTTCAAATCCAGATACTCCTGGTGATTTCGTACTAGGAGCTGCTGCATGGGCAGCTTGGGTTCTCCCAGTAGCAAAGGAAGAAGTTGAAAAGCCCAATGAGGCTCGAGCCATTTCACTGCTACTGAGACAAAACCAAACAGTAAAATGAGGCTTCATCCTGAGACAAAGTTCATCCTGAGGGTCATCTTTGTAAGTGTAATTTGAAGTGGTCTGACTGAAGCACTGGCATGCTGCTGCAGTCGAACCATGAACAATATATTAGTAGGAACAGCATTAATCCTGCACAGATGTTTATTCCAGTTTATTTCGATTTTCCTCTCCATCTCCACAATCCACCTCTGATGCATCAGCAGCACCTCACACATTTACTGCAGTTACAGCAGATGGGATGTTGTTAAATTTGTCCTCATAAAAATAACCTCATCTGTGTGTTTAATAATAATTTACAGACTACACTAATTAACTTCTTTATCCTTACAGAATATTACAAACTGTAGCATCATATCATCTCAGAAACATGATGTAAGTTATGGTTTGTTTACTTCCTGTTTATTTATTTTTATTGTTCTTTATGGAACTCAACTCCTGAGAGCCCTTACTGAACTTCTGTAAACACACACACACACACACACACACACACACACACACACACGTTACAGTGACAACTGCTTGATAGATACACTGAGTGTAATTATAGATATTGTCAGATCAGGCAGGCAAATTACTGAAATATGAGTGAAATGAAACACACCTGGGTCAGGTTTTTACACAAGCAAGGAAACACCAGAAATGTCAAACTTTTATACGGGTGCAAAGACACAAAAACGTAAAACAGGTGTGATGTGTAAGTACAGGATAAATAGAGCCGTGTGATTTGCAGAGCTGCTCATAAGAATAGTCTTTGTTGTTAGAAAGAATCAAGTGTAATCTGACAAATGTACAAGGGGCGTTCAAGTCAATCTGGGACATGTGCTGGAATGAAGGCGTGAAAGAAGCAGTAATGGCAAGTGATATTTGCAGAAAACTTTCTCCCTTGATGGTGTCCAAGCTCTAGTGACACACTGGGACAAGTGTATCAGTGTATCAGGGGATTATATAGAGACATAAACAGAGTGTTTACTCTCAGGACTGTGTTCAGTTATTCTGCAAATCAAAAGTCCTGTATTTCCTTGAACACAGACATTTTTTTAAATTGCTGCAATGAGTAAAATCTCTCTCATTCAGAGGAGTTTTTCCATCTATGTTTGGGTTATATGGGTTATATGTTCACCCAGATCCAAGTCTTTACAGATATTTATCACAGACGTCTATAGACAGGTCCTTCGACTTTATGGGTTGGTTTCAGCTCTGTGTGTTTCTAAATCATGTGTAAAACCTGACTGTTAATGACTCGATTTCTCTGAGCTTCATCTGAGGAGGTTTATGACTGTGCTGTATAACAACATTACATGATATATTACAGGACATCACATACTGTAGGAATTAACAGTTGCTGTAATGATGTCATGTTTGGTTACTGACGCAATGTTGTTATTTTGTCTGAGCAGTTTGTGGATTTCACCTGTCAGCCTTTCTCACTGGAACCCGAGTCTGTTGTCCTTTTTAATCTGAGTGCAACCATCACCTTCCCTAATAAACAACAATATTCAGAGGTAACACACACACACACACACACACACTGAACTTTCTATGCCTGACCCACTTTCTTCTGTTCCTCTGCAGAAATGGTCTTTCAGTGGCTTTAAGAAGGAGGAAGATTTTACTGTCTTTGCTCAGCTGGATTTTAACAAAACGTTTTATCATCAGTTATCTAGTGACCGTGAGGTGAGGAGAGAAACACACACACACACACACACACGCACACACACACACACACACGCAGTAATTCCCTGTTATTTGATTTTACAGAACGACACCAGCAGATTCCACCGTGCTACTGTAAGTTCTGTTTCCTGTCATTCATGTGTGTGATGTCACTAGTGTTGGTACATTCAGTTACATTCACAGAATTTGGAAGACACTTTTATTAGGAGTGACTGAAATGTTTCTTTTTAAATGATATTTTTGAGGAGTTAAGGGGTTGTTCACGGGTCCACCAGTTGCAGCTTGGTGGTGTTGGGGTTTGAACCTGCGACTTTCTGATCAGTAGGCCAACGTATTAACTACTGAGCCTCTGCCCCCTCAGTGAGTATTGTCAGTATTGTCAGTAGTTTAAGGGGCGTGAGGGTGTTAGTCATGTAAACTATTATAGATGGTGTCGTTAGTGTTAGTTAAACGAATTCCTAATTACAGCACGAAAATTACAGTACAAATTTAGAATGAAAATTAAATTAAATCTTATTATTTCACAGTGAGCCTTTAGATTTTATCATGTGTAATTAGAAAAGCTACGCGTGGAGGGTTTGGGTCATCTGATATGTTGTGTCCTTTAAATCTGTAGTAGATTTAATAACTAAAATAAAGGAAACTAAATGAGCATGAAATTCAAACGTTGTCAGGACGTGCTACTGCGCCAGCAGATGTCAATGTTCTATTCTAGTTTCAGTCAACTTGAGCGTACACGAACTGATGTAACTTTAGATGATGTAATTCGTCATTCAAAAAGTGAACTATAGACACATCCACTGCTGCAGAGGCGACACGATGACATGATCACCTTCATCACTACAGCCGAAACCAAAGACATCAATTCATCAGTGAATTATTAAGCTGGTCAGAGTCTCCTTGCTGTTTCTCCTGACGCATCAATAATCATTAGTCTACTCTGGAAAACGATGATTAGACTAGATCATATATATTATGCTATTATACCAGAGAATACCAGTTAGAAATACACAAAATAAAATCCCCCCGCTGTTTTAACCACTGCAGACATCACAGCCAGACGTTCTTTCCCAGATGAGGCTGGGACGCTGCAGGGTTTCCTGAAGCTCAAATCATTTTTATTTATCGACGCTATCTTTATAACTGATAGAGAATGTGAGCTGTACACACACACACACACACATTCTCGCTTAAACAACTCTTAAAACTACACTTTGTGACACAATAAGAGGAATATTTCGACACATTTTGCAGGCTGCCGCTTGGAGAAACCTTTGACAGCATAAACAACCTGACAATGTGTTTACAGAAACAACACAGCATTTTTAGAGTCTTTTTTGAGTTCTTTTAATGTTTTATTCTGAAAGTCTATTTTTCCAGTTATTTCAATATTTAAAGTTTCATGTCTTTAATTTTTTTTATAACAATAAACAGATACAGAGATAGACTATATAACAGTTCATACTTTGTACAAATGAAATTGTCAGCTAGTGAACTTGATCGTCTGTCTAAACATTTAACCAGAGTTTTTTATTTTTAACTCATTATTGTACAGGTTGAGCCATTTCTATGGATCCACCTTAATAAAATGGGAACGGTTGGTGATATTAACCTCCTGTTTGTGGCACATTAGTATATGTGAGGGGACAAACTTTTCATGATGGGTGGTGACCATGGTGGCCATTTGGAAGTCGGCCATCTTGGATCCAACTTTTGTTTTTTCAATAGGAAGAGGGTCATGTGACACATCAAACTTATTGGGAATTTCACAAGAAAAACAATGGTGTGCTTGGTTTTAACGTAACTTTATTCTTTCATGAGTTATTTACAAGTTTCTGACCACTTATAAAATGTGTTCAATGTGCTGCCCATTGTGATGGATTGTCAATGCAACCCTCTTCTCCCACTCTTCACACACTGATAGCAACACCGCAGGAGAAATGCCAGCACAGGCTTCCAGTATCCGTAGTTTCATTCAACCGGTCTGACACTAACCCACATTAGATAGATCCCTCCAAGACTGTTGGAACAAAAAAAGTGATGGTATGGTGTGGTATATGGGGTACAAAGATAGTGGGGCCATTCTTCATCAATGGAAACCTCAAGGCCACTGGATATTTGAAATTGCTACATGATGATGTGTTTCCCTCTTTATGCACTGAAGCTGGCACGTTCCCTGAGTTTTTCCAGCAAGATGGTGCACCACCACATTATGGGTGTCAGGTCCGAGCATTCCTAGATGAACAGTTTCCTGAAAAGTGGATTGGTCGTCGTGGGCCAGTTGAATGGCCCCCAAGGTCTCCCGATCTGACCCCCTTAGACTTTTATCTTTGGGGTCATCTGAAGGCAATTGTCTATGGTGTGAAGATACGAGATGTGCAGCACCTGAAACTACGGATACTGGAAGCCTGTGCTGGCATTTCTCCTGCGGTGTTGCTATCAGTGTGTGAAGACTGGGAGAAGAGGGTTGCATTGACAATCCATCACAATGGGCAGCACATTGAACACATTTTATAAGTGGTCAGAAACTTGTAAATAACTCATGAAAGGATAAAGTTACGTTAAGACCAAGCACACCATTGTTTTTCTTGTGAAATTCCCAATAAGTTTGATGTGTCACATGACCCTCTTCCTATTGAAAAAACAAAAGTTGGATCCAAGATGGCCGACTTCTAAATGGCCACCATGGTCACCACCCATCTTGAAAAGTTTGTCCCCTCACATATACTAATGTGCCACAAACAGGACGTTAATATCACCAACCGTTCCCTTTTTATTAAGGTGGATCCATAGAAATGGCCCACACTGTACAGTAAATATCAGTAGCTCTGGTTCAGATTTTTCATGCTTGTTGTATAAAATACACAGATGTGGAAATTACCATCACTGTAGTATTTCTTCGATACAACATATTGTTATGGATTTTATTATGACTCTAATATGTATACAGTATATGAGCTCTAAATATATTTTAAAACTGTGTTGAATGAAAATGTGACTTTGCGCCACCTGGCGGTTGTTTCACGAATGACGTTTGGTATTCACGGCATCTGTGCTATTGGTAGTATTTGTGCGATCAGTGATGTCAGTAGTGTACATGGTATGTGCTGTGTTGTTTATTTCAGTGAAATCAGGTGTATTGCGAGTGTCAGTGGTGTTGGAATGTTTATTGGTATAAATGATGTCATGTATGTTAATAGTGTTGGTACGGTTACTTCTATTAGTGGTGGTGTTTGTGTTGATCATGTTCATGATATCAGAAATGTTGGTAGTGTTGGTGGTGTTACTGGTGTTAGGATTGTTCTTGTTAGACTGCTGTCAGTACAGGACATGTACCATCAGTAATACTAGTATCAGTACCAATGTTAGTGTCAGAGCTGTTGGTTAAGTCAGTGGCGTTAGCAGTAACATTTTTGTTTGGCTTCAGTGGTGTTGGTGATTTTTGTTATCTGTCAGTGGTGTAAGTGTGTAAATGTAAAACATATTAAACTGCTGTGCTCCATTAATGATAGTGTCATGGATCTGAACACGCATTACATCATTGTTCATAGACTTTGTGTGTGTGTGTGTGTGTGTGTGTGTGTGATTATAGATGAGAGTAAAAGCAGAGCTGGTTGTTCCTCCGGATATGGCTATGATAATCGGGACAGGTACAGGAGGAGGACTTCTCCTGATCTTCATCATCATACTGCTGCTGAAGGTGAGAGCGATCAGGTTTAGTGTAAAGAGGGTTCGTATGACGGACTTCAAGATCAACACACACACACACACACACACACACACAGCTCCCACTCAGTGCAACACACTGCATTACACACCAGTTCATATCAGCGTTTATTCTAGTATAAACTGTGTTCTTTATTTCAGCAGGGATGAGATCAGCCTTTTGATCCCAATATTTGCAGTTTACTTAATTTGTTAAGCCAAAAGCAGATTAAATTTAAATCAGAGAACAAAAACCGTAAAGAGTAAATATCTGTCTTTTAATCAAAACTCTCTTTCTCTCTCTGTCTGTCTGTCTGTCTGTCTGTCTCTCTCTGTCTGTCTGTCTGTCTGTCTGTCTGTCTCTCTCTGTCTGTCTGTCTGTCTGTCTGTCTCTCTGTCTGTCTGTCTGTCTGTCTGTCTGTCTGTCTCTTTTTTGTTGTTGTATTTTTTATGTTTCTCCCAAATGCAATTAATTTTCATTACATTAAGTTATATTGTCATTACTGCTGTGGACATTACAATATTAAAAAAGCAACCAAATGAAATCTAAAATAAAACCGTACAAAAAAACTAAAGAGCAAAAAACGAGTGATATGTATAAGCCTTTTACATAAGATAAACATGAGAGTTTTTTCGGTAAAATCTGTGTGGCTCCGTGTCTCAGGCACTGTTGCTGCACTGTTGCTGCACTGTGTGTATTCTATATGGAGCACAGCACTTGCTCTCCATCTCTCTCTGTCTTCACCTTACTGTATTTCTCTCTCCGTCTTGTTTTTTGTTTTTTTCTGGGCGTCGCTCTCTTCGTGTCTTTAAGTGTAGACGCCATGCATTGTCCAGAGGACTGAGTGACAGCAGGACTGAAGAGCTCTGAGTGGTGAAAAAAAGAGGAATGTGAGAGAACATCCTTCCACCTGAAGAGAAAAGAACATTCCCTTCTTGAGTCACATTGCTGTGTCGGTGGAAGCGAGCGCAGACGGCACTGATGGAAATGTCTTCACTGATTGATCTACTGGTTGTTTATCCTGATTCTACGTCTTTAACTACAGTGTTCTCTAGACGTTTGGGAACCGCACAGTGAATCCTGCTGTTTTTGAGATATATCAGAATTGTAGTTTTTATTTTTATAATATTTACTCTCACTGGCCACTTAATTAGGTACACCTGTTCAACTGCTCGTTAATGCAAATATCTAATCAGCCAATCAAATGGCAGCATTTCACTACATTTAATTATTGAGACATGGTCAAGACAACCTGCTGAAGCAAACCAAGCAGCATTATGGGCAAGGAGAAGGAAGTGGTGACTTTGAGCATGGCATGTTTGTTGGTGCCAGACAGGCTAGTCTGAGTAGTTCTGAAATATACAGGTGTTTTCACACACCATCATCTCTGTGGTTTACAAAAAAGATCTGAAAAAGATAGAATGAGCGGCAGTTTTCTGGGCTAAACTGCTTTGTTGATGCCACGTCAGAGGATAACGGCCAGACTGGTTCAAGCTGAATGAATGTCTACAGTAACTAAATCATTTAAATCAATTCACTCGTTAGTTCAGTAGTTCGGTTTATTATCCCTCTTAACAATGGTCATTGCCGCAAAGCATCTTTACAGAATCAACAAGTAATAATGAAATCAGTTTAAAAAGTTTAAGAAATTCTCTATCAGTTATAATGATCAGTTTGTCTCTGATAGCACCGTCGCCTTGCACCTCCAGGGTCCGGGCTCGATTCCTGGTCAGGCTCGATTCCCGTCTCTGTGTGCATGGAGTTTGCATGTTCTCCCTGTGCTTGGTGGGTTTCCTCCAGTCCGAAGATATGCAGATTAGGCTAACTGACATTCCCAAATTGCTCATAGTGTATGAGTGTGTGTGAGTGTGTGTATGAGTGAGTGTGTGTGTGAGTGTGTGTGTGTGAGTGTGTGTGTGAGTGTGTGTGTGAGTGTGTGTGTGAGTGTGTGTGTCAGTGTGTGTGTGTGAGTGTGTGTGTGAGTGTGTGTGTGAGTGTGTGAGTGTCTGTGTGAGTGTCTGTGTGAGTGTCTGTGTGAGTGTGTGTGTGAGTGTGTGTGTGTGTGTGAGTGTGTGTGAGTGTGTGTGTGTGTGTGTGAGTGTGTGTGAGTGTGTGTGAGTGTGTGTGAGTGTGTGTGAGTGTGTGTGAGTGTGTGTGAGTGTGTGTGAGTGTGTGTGAGTGTGTGTGAGTGTGTGTGAGTGTGTGTGAGTGTGTGTGTGTGTGTGTGCCCTGTGATGGATTGGCACCCTGTCCGGGGTGTACCCCGCCTTGTGCCGTAAGCCTCCTGGGATAGGCTCCGCCCCCGCGACCCTGAATACAGGATTAAACGGTATAGACAATGTGTGAGTGAGTGAGTTTGTCCCTGATGAACGAGTCGAGGGCGACGGTGCTGAGATGTGAAGAGGAAGAAACCTTGAGAGGAACCAGACTCAGCAGGGAACCCATCCTCATCTGGGTGATAACAGAGAGCAGGGATTTGATCTGCACTCATACTGTGTGTTAGGAGGCCGGAAGTTCAGTATAATTGGAAAGATGTTGAATAAGTCCATATCTATTGTTAGAGGCTCAGGTACAAAACCGTTTGGGGGAATTTCAGCCTAAACTACTGAATGTCTGCAGTCACAAGCCATCAGAGAACAACTGCTTCATCAGCTGAGTTTAGGATCTTCTTCATGGTCCAGTGGAACCATCCCAGTCATACAGTTGCTGCATCAAATGAAGCACCTTTTGTTAGAACCCACCCAATTTTCAAATACCATCTCTATGGTATCCTAACTATCCCAAACAGCCTCTCTGAACACACATGTTGACCAGAGGCTACAGCAGCAGAAGACCATGCTACTTGCCACTCCTGTCAGCGAAGAACAGAGAAATTCGCCTATAATTATCACGCATTAACAACAACTGAACAATAGAAGATTACAGATTTTGATTCCTGGTGTGACATTCGGATGATGGCGTCAGAATTCGGCATAAACAGCATCCATGAAAGCACGGCTCCATCCCGCCTTGTGTCAGTGATTCACACTGCTGCATTAATGGTGTAGGGGAGATTTTCTCCTGGCTGTGCAGCTGGCGGATCTGCTGGCGGATCTATTGTTTAAGCCCTGGGTTTCACCTGTGAAGAACTAAAAGCTGTCAGTGGAGCAAAAGCAAATCATTCTGTAGCTGACAAAAGAAGAGAGAAATAGATGAAAGTAATTGCAGAGGCACTGGACATCAATGGACTTCTACAACAATTTGAAATTACCTGGGAAAAGGAACTCTTATAATTATTGTTTTTGCCTTTCAAGTTCCTAAAAATAAAGCCATCCTGATACTGGGTCACTGGGCCAAGGTCAGAGTACTATTAGTGTAATAAAAACTATCCTGAGCGTGTAATATAGAAAGAAATTAAGGATGCGTTGATGAACCATCTGTACATCAGTATGAGCCGATAACTGCCATCGTCCTATTGGCACAGAAGACATTTACACATGGCCGTGGTTGAGGGTTTTTTTTCTATTGTTGCATCAATTTTGTGCTGATTCCATGTCGTCTTTGTTAAATGTGGTCTGACTGTAGCCGATAACGGTAGACAACAGCCGACCCAGCTACAGCTTCAAGAGAAAGCCAATAGCTGGTGCTACTATACTATACGATACTATACTATACGATACTATACAATACTATACGATACTATACAATACTATACTATACTATACGATACTATACAATACTATACTATACGATACTATACTATACTATACGATACTATACGATACTATACAATACTATACTATACGATACTATACTATACGATACTATACAATACTATACGATACGATACTATACTATACGATACGATACTATACTATACGATACTATACGATGCTATACAATACTATACGATACTATACAATACTATACTATATGATACTATACGATACTATACGATACTATACTATACGATACTATACAATACTATACGATACTATACTATACGATACTATACTATACGATACTATACAATACTATACGATACTATACAATACTATACTATACGATACTATACTATACGATACTATACTATACGATACTATACAATACTATACTATACGATACTATACTATACAATACTATACAATACTATACTATACGATACTATACAATACTATACGATACTATACTATACAATACTATACTATACGATACTATACTATACTATACGATACTATACTATACGATACTATACAATACTATACTAAACAATACTATACGATACTATACAATACTATACGATACTATACTATACGATACTATACAATACTATACTATACGATACTATACAATACTATACTATACGATACTATACTATACGATACGATACTATACTATACTATACGATACTATACGATATACAATACTATACGATACTATACAATACTATACTATACGATACTATACAATACTATACGATACTATACTATACGATACTATACAATACTATACGATACTATACAATACTATACGATACTATACTATACGATACTATACTATACGATACTATACAATACTATACGATACTATACAATACTATACGATACTATACTATACGATACTATACGATACTATACAATACTATACGATACTTTACTATACAATACTATACAATCCTATACTATACGATACTATACAATACTATACGATACTATACTATACGATACTATACAATACTATACTATACGATACTATACAATACTATACTATACGATACTATACTATACGATACTATACAATACTATACTATACAATACTATACGATACTATACAATACTATACTATACGATACTATACGATACTATACTATATGATACTATACAATACTATACTATATGATACTATACTATACGATACTATACGATACTATACTATACGATACTATACTATACGATTCTATACTATACAATACTATACGATACTATACTATACGATACTATACTATACGATACTATACGATACTATACTATACGATACTATACTATACTATACGATACTATACTATACAATACTATACGATACTATACAATACTATACGATACTATACTATACGATACTATACGATACTATACGATACTATACTATACGATACTATACAATACTATACTATACTATACTATACGATACTATACTATACTATACGATACTATACTATACGATACTATACAATACTATACGATACTATACAATACTATACTATACGATACGATACGATACGACACCACAGAAAACAGCACAACATCCTACACTGACGTGTGTTGTAGGGCTGCAGCCCCAGGATGATTAGCTTAGAGAAAAACTCGCTCTGCCATGGTGCCGTGTTTTATGTTGTTTTACAGATATAGATGTAAATATCACAGAATAAAAGCTAAAATTCTGATACATATTGTCTTATAATCATATTTACATTTAAACACAAATATGTAATATATATATATATATATATATATATATATATATATATGTTTGTATTTGTATCTCTGTTGTTCATTTAACACTGTTAATGATGAGCGTTTATTAGTTTCCTATGAACGCTTGTCAGCAGAAATATCTTATGTCTTCTCACTTCATGAATGAACTAACGGAGTGAGACTTTCACTCTTCCTCGTGCATTAGTGATTTATTTACTCACTCGTCAGACACAGTGGATGTCTGGAAGGTAAATGTACAGAGGTTTTACAGATGATGGACGGTTACTATACCAGGAACTCCAGCGCCTGTTGTGTGTCTGTCCTGTTTTATTTAATGAGGATTTTGAGTGAATATAAAAATACTATTTTTTTTACTATATGTTTGTTATAATTAGTAGGAATATTGCAGTGTGCTGTATCATAGTGCATTTGGTTTTGCATGTGGAAGTCGTACAATGAAGAAGTGATTCAACTTCTCAGAGGCAGTGAAGAGGAGAGAAAAAAAAAATACCTGACTGCCTCTCATCAAAACTGTTCTTGACAGTTTTATTGCTTTTTACACACACACACACACACACACACACACACACACACACACACACACACACACACACACAATGCTATTAAACATTAGCCTCATCTCCCCATAAAAAAACTATCTGGTTAAACTTTTATTACACCCTAATCTGATAATGGATGCTAACTAACACCCCTCTGCCATTACAACGCTGCTATGACGAACAGAAAACTAATTTACTCTTTTCAAGAAAAGTAGAGTACATGGTCCTCATGTATATATAAGCATATGTAAAACCAGCTAGACTTTTAAGCGATCTGGTGGATCAGTTGAGCCTGCCAGTCCTGACCAAATGATCAAGAATGATCTCAAGGCCACATGTTGTATTACGTGCCCTGTTGCACTGGCTGCTGCTCTTCCTACCGATGTCTAATAGCATGGGCTCTCCCATGTCTATCTCAGATTCCATTTCAGGGGCAGGAGGCACCACCCCGGGTTCTGGGTCCAGGGTCAGGGGTGAGGCTTTGCACCTGTAACCGTGGAGACATTCCCAGGTGGAGGTGAGGTTTCCTTCCTGAATGCATGATGGAATGATCATTCTGTTACGCGGCACAGGTTTGACCGTTGCGTGATATAATATTTCGGGTAACAGCGCTGTTGTGAAGACCTTCCTGACAGGACGGCACTTTGGAAACAGATATAACTTTGTGTTCACAATTTTGTGTCTTAACTTAATTCTATCTGGTTTCTTTTCAGTTTTCCCTTTTATTTATGTTTTACTTCTGATTGACAGACGCATGCTGCTCTCTCTTGATGGAGACTCTTGGCGTTTTTTTTTGTCTTTGCCTTTGTCTTCGATCTTGAACTTGACTTTGTCCTCATTACCAAAGCGATGTAGACTCTACCTGGTGCTACCTAATGATCGCATGCCTCGAGCCTGTTTCCAGGGACCTGAACAGATGCGCTGTCAGATGTAGCGAATCTCTGGTGATTGCCAGGTGACGTCATCTCGCAGCCATGTGTATTGTGACAGCTGATCTGCTGGTTCTGAACAGTGCAGTACATTTCATTGCGGTTCTGAAAGGCCTGTGATTGGGGAACACAGCATCTATGAATTGTTTAATTTGCTGTTAGGGTAAATGTATAAGCTCCCTGTAGTAATGTTTCTATAACTGTGAGTAATGTGTAAGTAATCTTGTTGGTCTCCATCGTCCCATGCCACGTCTTATAGGTATAGCGGATTTAAGCTTCTGTTTCAATCCCGTCAGCAGTTTTGTGCAGAATTGTTATATTTTGGTCTCATTTACAGGAGCTCAAAAAAAAATTCTTTTCTTAGTTTGTGAATATTTCCTCTGCTTTGATAACATTAAATTTAATAAAATTTTTATTTCTATAGCGCTTTTAACAACGGTCATTGTCTCAAAGCAGCTTCACAAGATTAAAAGAAAATTAGGGAAACGTGTATGAGGCTAGAAAAATGTGTACAGATCATGATGATTCGATTGTCCCTGATGAGCAAGCGGAGAGAGGAACCGGACTCAACTGGGAACCCGTCCTCATCTTTCCTTCTTCTGCATCATAACGGCTTCATAAAGTGTTTTCAATCTTTCAGCCAAGGCCATTGCTCTTGATGATGTCATGATGAAATGATGATGAACATTTTGTGTAGTAGGTAGGAATAGTACTTAAAATATAATGGCTTTACATGTGTAACCATTTTAACAAAAAACCTTAATTCTAATAGTTTGCCGTTTTATTTAGTATTCAAAATCTGTCTCAATCAGCAAATATACCTGGATTGGTTCACTAGGTGACTAAATAAAAAATCTGTTAAGAAATGTGTCCGACATATGGTTCAAGTTAAGAGTAGAATGGTTATTTCTTGTTGTGTCTGCTGCACTTACTGTGACACACACACACACACACACACACACACACACACAGGCATGATGTCGGAAGATCTCTAGTTTGTTCTCAGCAAGGTGAGCACATTTAAACGGTGCTACGTCCTGAACATCAAAAGAAGCATCATTCACATGTCAGTGATAGAGAGACACAGAGACAGACAGGAGAGAGGACATACATTCACATTCCCCTGATTAAACTAAAGGGTTCTAGCAGACAAGAGGCATGTGGATGTAAACTCGTCTGGGTACAGGATCTAGACGGTGTCACTGCAGAAGGCATCAGGAAGCCCAGTGAGGGGTCTGTTCTCAGGGCACAGGAATCTGATTCAACTGATTACATTACAATGTCTTACTATATTATAAAACCTTACAGTCTGTCTGTAAAAAAAAAAAAAAAAAAAGGACAAAAAGACAACGCTGCTGCTGGGGATGTGTGTGCATGCATGAGAGAGCTATTTTAATTATTTCAGGAAGGGGAAGGTCTTCACATGCTGTTTAAGGACTTCCTCAAATACTCAGATGCCAAACCAGAGAAGAGTCCTGATGCAGGTCCTGGTCCTGAGAGCTCAAGTGCTTTGAGGTACGTGCTTACCAGTCTGTTTTTAGCTTTATAGTTGAGCATCAGTGTTTAAAATCTGATTCAGCAGCTACAGGAAGCCAGTGGAGGGACTGCAGTAGGGCAGCCTAGGAAGACTCAATGCAAGAACAAAAAAAGGTTTTATATGTACATCGATCCGAACTCACTTGGAATGATATGGACCTGTGCAATGTAACATTTGTGTGTGTTAGACATTAACGTCCTCTTTCTGAGCAGGACTGTCTGCGTCCTGAACATGAACTTCTCTTTTATAAAGATGGTTATTTCTGTACCCCTGATTGAAATCTTGGCTAGCAGAAAAGTAAAATGACTTCTACAGAGACGCCAGCGTGTGTGCAACAGAGTGTGTGTAAGTACACACAGAGAGAAAAAGGAAGTACTTCTGTCTTACAGACTGTGTGTGTGTAACTGAGACATCTAGTCCCCCTATTGACCGGCCGCCACCGCTCTCCCTCCTCTGTTCACCGTATCCACTGTTCACATAATGAGCCTTTTCAGATCGTACAGGACACTTTGACCTTGAAGGACTTTAATTCGAGAAAACATTCCAACTTACCATAGATGGAATAAGTTACCAGGATGAGTAGTGAAACACATCTACTGAACTAGAATGAAGTCCAGTTGACATGACTCAACTTCCAGATAATCTCACCTGAGAATCTTGACAGAAATAATCTCTGTTGAATTTTACGCAGTTGCCCAGGTCATGCAATTTTTACAGTTTAGTGTATTAAATTGTACTTGGGTTTCTGTTCACTCAAGAGTAAGTTAATACACATTAACACTTTAAATTAATTGTTTTTATTTCTTGAGAAATAGGAGAGAGGAGCTGGACTGTGAATTGAACTGTTGTGGCACTGTGACGAGAGGAGGCAGTGAGGAGCTGCTGGTGTTCATGCAGAGATGGAGATTAACCTCCTGCTGCTTTTTTCCTGTGAGAAATTGTTCGTTCTCTATAAACTTTATACTGCTGACTGTATTTTATTTTATCGTTACTGTCTAAAACTGTCTATTATTACTGTTTTGGTTTGGTTGCTGTGAGTTTTGGATTCACATTGCACATACCATCATGTAGAATTGAAAATGCTCTTAAGGAAATGGGCAAAAATAAGAGTATAAACATTACTTTTGAATATTAAAAGCGTTTAAGCACAGACAACACAGAGCCATCAATTAAGAAGTGATTAGATAGGAAACATCTTGTTTAAAACTTTTTGTGGGTATTATCTACAGTTTAATTTCAAGTGTTGGTCAGTCCAAATCCAGAGAACACATCCCAGCCCAGGCCATGTAATGCCCACATGAGTCCCAAATGTAGGCAAACAGATTGGGTACACTTCAGTGTGGGCTTTACAGTATGTGGGCCCTGCGAGGTGTTGTATAGCCTACTTTACTTAACAGTAAGTGTCTTAGCAGGAAAACATCACACAGAATTCAGAATTGACTGCAGAGGAGAAATATTTCTAAACATCCTTAAGCTACTGTCTCTCATCTGGCTTTGCTGAGACATATAGCCGTGTATCATTAGCATTACAGTGGAAGCTAATAACATGCTTATGAATTGTTACCCAGAGGAAGCATATAGAGAGAAAATACCAGTGGGCCTAAAACAGAACCATGTGGAACACCAAACTTCACTTAAGTAGAGTATAAAAGTCATCCATTATAGCTACATACTGATAACTATCACTCAAATAATAAAAAAATGAGCCAGGTGATGGCTGTTTCTGTAGCTGCTACAACATTTATTTAATCTATCATGGAGAATAATATGATCAATAATGTCAAAAGCTGCACTAAGGTTAAGCAACAGAAGCAAAGACACACAGCTCTTAACAGAGTCAAGTAGTTGGTCATTTACCTCTTTAACTAGCATTAGCTAGCTGCAGTAGCATCTATATTTAAATAAAAACAACTTCTTATTAGATATGATAGAAATATGAAGAAATTATAGTCAGAGACACCATCAAAATAAAAATAACTCAGACAGAAAGGGCGACTCAAATCACCATATGCACACTATATGTATGTGTGATAAGTGTGTGTGTGTGTGTGTGTGTGTGTGTGCACGCAACAAAGTCTGTGTAAATACAAACAGAGATAAAAAAGGAAGTATCTCTCTTAGAGATGCTATGTCAAATTCAAATTCAAATTGTGTGATATGAGACATCCTGCGCAGTAATAGAGAAAGGTTTTGTTTGCACATTAGGCAGAATTTGGTCTTTCAATTATATCTTTACGTTTCCTACTTTGGAGGACCTGAAACCAGTCATAAAATTTTCTGTCTGCACTGTAAATAAAATCAAAATGTTGAGTAAAAGTGAAGTCATGAACAGTGACAGATTATGTCACAGCATCTTGCAAAACTGGCTTGATGGTGGTCAGTGTGTCCCACCAATGGTGCCAGAATACTTACAAATATTTAGCAATGTTGTACATAACATTAAGAATGTGCAGGTAAAAATACTTCTCTTAACAGAGAAATGTATCAAATTTTTACAGAAAAAAAAAAAGAATTGTCACATATACAGTACAACCTTCTTCTCCTTTTTGTCTTTTGGCTGTCCCCTTTCAGTAGTCGGCACAGTGAATCATCTGCCTCCTTCTAACCCTCTCCTCTATTCAATTCAATTCAATTTTATTTGTATAGCGCTTTTAACAATTGACATTGTCACAAAACAGCTTTACACAATCACAAGAAGTAAGTTTGTATGAAATGTGAATGTGTGTGAATCAAAATGATAAGATTGTCCCTGATGAGCGAGCCGAGGGCAACGGTGGCAAGGAAAAACTCCCTGAGATGGTAATAGGAAGAAACCTTGAGAGGAACCAGACTCACCAGGGAACCCATCCTCATCTGGGTGATAACGGAGAGCAGGGATTGATCTGCACTCATACTGTGTAAGACTGGAAGTTCAGTATAACAGGAGACATGTTAAAATTAAATGGAGTCCAGTTTGTTCCAGGAGGCTCAGGTAGACTGAAGGAAAGTCCAGTCCTGAACTATTGAATGACTGAAGTCACAGGTCCCCAGAGAACAGCTGTCTGCATCAGTCGAGGACAGGACAGTCTTCGTGGAAAAGTGGAACCGTCCCCAGCCACCACACGCATCCCAGGCAGACCACTCGGGGCTCCATGTGACCAGATCTCCAACCAGAAGAGGGACACCAGGACGAGTCAGACAGGTCCAGAGGGCAGAGGGGGTCTGGATCACTGGCAGCTCAGGAGAGACGTGTATAGTGAGACAGAGAGAGACAGAGAGAGAGAGAGAGAGAGGAGAGAGGCTAATCTATTTACAAAAATGCTGCGCTAACTAAATAGGTTTTTAGCCTAGACTTAAACACTGAGACTGTGTCTGAGTCCCGAACATTAACAGGAAGACTATTCCATAACTTTGGGGCTTTGTAAGAAAAAGCTCCGCCCCCTGCTGTAGTTTTAATAATACGTGGTACTGACAGGCAGCCTGCATCCTTTGATGGAAGTAGGCGTGGCGGATCGTAAGACACTAACAGTTCACTCAGATACTGCGGCGCGAGACCATTTAGTGCTTTAAATGTCAAAAGTAGTATCTGTAAATCGATGCGAAATTTCACAGGGAGCCAATGCAGTGTAGATAAGATAGGGGTGATGTGCTCGTATCTTCTGGTTCTAGTGAGGACTCGCTGCTGCATTCTGTACTAACTGAAGCTTGTTTATACACCTAGTTGAACAACCAGACAGTAAGGCGTTACAATAGTCCAACCTAGAGGTGATAAAAGCATGAACTAGTTTTTCTGCATCATTTAGTGACAATATGTTTCTTATCTTGGCAATATTTCTAAGGTGAAAGAAAGCTATCCTGGTGATATTATCTACATGAGCTTCAAACGAAAGGCTGGAATCTATAATCACACCGAGGTCTTTAACTGTTGCACTTGATGGAACAGAAAGGCCATCTAAAGTTACAGTGTGATCAGAAAGCTTACTTCTAGCTACTTGTGGTCCTATGACTAGAACTTCTGTCTTATCAGGATTAAGCAGAAGAAAGTTAATTAACATCCAATCTCGTATGTCCTGCACACACTGCTCAATTTTAGCAAACTGGTTTTTCTCATCTGGTTTTGCTGAGACATATAATTGTGTGTCATCAGCATAACAATGAAAACTAATACCATGTTTACGAATTATGTTGCCCAGAGGAAGCATGTAAAGGGAAAAAAGCAGTGGGCCTGAAACTGAGCCCTGTGGAACACCAAACTCCACTTGAGAACATGAGGAATGGTCACCATCTAAATCTACAAACTGATAACGATCAGTCAAATAGGATCTGAGCACAAGAGGGCAGTTCCCTTAATTCCTACTACCTTTTCTAATCTGTGAAGGAGAATACTATGATCAATGGTGTCAAAAGCTGCACTGAGGTCCAGTAACACAAGTATAGTGACGCAACCCTGATCAGAGGCCCATAGGAGGTCGTTTACTACTTTAACAAGTGCTGTCTCTGTGCTGTGATGAGGCCTAAATCCTGACTGATACACTTCATTAATGCTATTTCTGTGTAGATGTGAACATAGCTGCTGTGATACTACCTTTTCCAGAATCTTGGAGATAAACGGAAGGTTTGATATCGGCCTGTAATTAGAAAGCAGACAGGGGTCAAGGTCAGGTTTCTTGATTAGCGGTTTAATAACGGCTAATTTAAAGGATTTGGGGACGTACCCACTACTGAGTGAACAGTTAATTACTTTCAACAGGGGTTCTATTATTGCTGGTACTATCTGCTTGAGAAAATGTGTCGGTATAGGATCTAATATTCAATTCAATTCAATTCAATTTTATTTCTATAGCACTTTTAACAATGGTCATTGTCTCAAAGCAGCTTCACAGAAATGAAAAGAAAATGAAAAGAAAATTTATGGAAGTGTACAGTATATATGTGTAAGAAAAATGTGTCTAGATAATGAGATTGACCCTGACGAGCAAGCCGAGGGTGACGGCGACAATGGCAAGGAAAAACTCCCTGAGATGGCAATAGGAAGAAACCTTGAGAGGAACCAGACTCAACAGGGAACCCATCCTCATTTGGGTGATAACGGATAACAGAAATTGTATAACATCATGTGTGTTATGCAGCTGAAAGTTCGATATAACAGAAGTTATTTAAATTAACACAAAGTCCAGTTCAGCACAGGGATGAGTCAGCAGGTGCAGAGGGAAGATGGGGGTCTGGATCACTGGGAGCTCAGGAGCAGCATGTGTAGTTCCAAACCAACATGAAGAAGAATCCAGCTGGAGCAGGTCCTTCTCTGGATGCCTCAGGAACAAAGCAGGGTTGGCCTCTGTCTACTGAAGCTGGCACAATCTCCAGATGCCTCGGGATGGGTGGAAACTGTGTCTGAGCCCCGAACACTGTCAGGAAGGCTATTCCAAAGTTTTGGTGCTAAATATGAAAAAGCCCTACCTCCTTTTGTAGATTTTGATATTCTGGGAACTACCAGTAGTCCGGAGTTTTCTGATCTTAAGGAGCGTCCTGGATTGTAACGTATCAGAAGACTGGTTAGGTATGTGGGAGCTCGACCGTTTAGAGCCTTGTACGTAAGTAATGCTACTCTGTAATTAATTCTAAACTGAACAGGTAGCCAGTGCAGGGATGATAATATTGGGGTTATATGATGATATTTTCTGGATCTAGTGAGAACCCTGGCGGCTGCATTTTGGACTAACTGTAGCTTGTCAATTGAGGATGCAGGACAGCCACCCAGTAATGCATTACAGTCGTCCAGTCTGGAGGTCATGAAGGCATGAACCAGCTTTTCTGCATCAGATACAGATAAAATGGTTCTAAGGTGGAAAAAGGCTGTTTTTGTGATGTTGGAGATATGATTTTCAAAGGATAAGTTACTGTCTAATATCACACCCAGGTCTTTCACTGTCGAGCTGGTGGTACCAGTACATCCTTCTAAACGCAGGCTGAACTGTGAGAGCTGGTGTGTACTGGTTTTTGGGCCAATAAGTAATATCTCTGTCTTATCTGAATTTAGTAAAAGAAAATTATCGGTCATCCAATCTTTTATATCTTGAATACACTCAGTTAGTCTCGACAATTTGGGTATTTCGTCTGGTTTTGTGGAGATGTATAACTGAGTATCATCAGCATAACAATGGAAACTAATCCCATGTCTTCTAATGATGTTACCCAAGGGAAGCATGTATACTGAGAACAGCAGAGGTCCTAAAACTGACCCTTGTGGCACCCCATATTTCACTGGCATTACACCAGACTGTTCTCCATTCAGATCTACAAAATGTTATCGATCAGACAGGTAGGATCTAAACCATTTTAACGTCTGTCCCTGAATACCAATGTGATTTTGTAAGTGATCTATGAGAGTATTATGAGATCTATAGTGTCGAATGCAACACTAAGATCAAGTAAGACAAGAATTGAAAGGTTTAGGGACGTGACCTAGATATAATGAAGAGTTGATAATGTTTAGAAGTGGCGCTCCAGCTATATTTATCACTTTCTTTAAAAGTCTGGTTGGGATTGGATCCAGCAAGCATGTTGTTGATTTAGCCGAGGTGATAAGTTTGTACAGCTCTTCCTGTCCTACACCTGGAAAGCACTGAAAATCTAATTGTGAAGCTTTAGACTGGACTGGATCATGAGATGTTAGAGGTTGAATTTCCATTATTTTCTTCCTGATACTATCAATCTTTTCATTGAAGAAGTTCATGAAGTCTTCACTTCTAAGCTGTGATGGGATTCTCCCTGCAGGTATCTTAGGATTTGTTAGGCGAGTCACTGTAATAAATAGGAACCTGGGATTGTTTTGGTTTCTTGCTATGAGTTGCTCAGATGCTCGGCCGCTTTAGAGCCCGTCTATAGCTGCACATACTACCTTTATACGCCATTCTAAAAACTTCTAATTTAGTTTTTCTCCATTTTCGCTCGTGGTTACGGGTTGCTCTCTTTAGGGCGCGAGTGTGACTGTTGTACCACGGTGCAAGTGTTTTATCTCTGACTTTTTTTAATCTGATGGGAGCAACAGTGTCTAATGTACTGGTAAAAATAGTGCCCATGCTGCTGGTCACTTCATCTAGATCGTCTGCACTTAGGGGTCTGATAAGAAATTGGGACAGATCCGGCAGATTACCTGTGAATTTGTCTTTAGTAGTCGGATTAATATTTCTACTGAATTGATAACGTGGGGAGGCACAGCTACGCTGTTCTACAGGTAGAGTATATACTAAGAGATGATGATCTGTGATATCATCACTTTGAGGTAGAATGTCTATATTAGAGACATCTATACCATGGGATATAATTAAATCTAGCGTATGATTAAAGCGATGAGTTGGTCTATTTATATTTTGTTTAACCCCAAAGGAATTTAGCAAATCTATAAATGCGAGTGCTGAAGCGTCGTTAGCATCGTCTACATGAATGTTAAAGTCTCCTACTATCAGCACTTTGTCAGAGTTAACCAATAGGTCTGATAGCAGATGTCCAAACTCTTTAAGAAAATCGACATATGGCCCCGGGGGTCTGTACACGGTGGCCAGAACGAAGTGTAGCAAGGGTTTATTATCTATTTCGCTGAGTGCAACATTAATGATATGCACTTCAAACGAGTTGAACTTGGGCACCTTACCTTTAGCCGTGGTAGCACGGACGTGCCGGACAATGGAGTCTCCGATGACCAGCGCGTCGTGTACCGTCTCGCGAAGAGGAGCGAAGCGCATAGGTCGGGATCTCGAAGACGGGCGGCGGTGGAGGGGGAGAGGTCCTCGCCCGGGGCCTGGCGCGCATCTTCCGCTGCTGCTGTATCCAGGCTTCGTGGTATCCCGGCGCCGGGGATACCACGAAGGAACTGAAGGAACCACTGAAGGAAACCTGGGCGGGCTGCGTCCGTGGTGCGTTGGACCTGGACAGAAAAGCACGCGGAGTAGAGGTTGTGGAAGGATGTGTGTCATGACGAGAATTTACCTGGGACAGGTGAACATCGGTTAATATACAGGTTGACAATTTTGAAGAAGAGATGAGTGAAATTAGTTCTCTCACTTCAAGGGGAGTAAAGTACTCTGATGTGGTTAGTTCATCTGTATTACTTAAATTGTCTGGTTTCAAAGCCTGAATTTTTTGCCAAATATTTATGATTTTATTATTGAAAAAGTTCATGAAATCCTCACTACTGCATGATGATGTTGTGGAGATTTCTGCAGTGGTCTTGTTTTTAGTTAATTAAGCTACGGTATTAAATAAAAATCTCGGGTTGTTTTTGTTATTTTCTATGAGCATGCTCCTCTGTATCCTCTTCTCTCACACCAACTAACTTCATGTTCTCTCTCACTGCATCCATAAAGCTCCTCTTTGGTCTTCCTTTAGACGTCCTGCCTGGCAGTTCCAACCTCAGCATCCTTCTACAGATATATTCACAATCTCTCCTCTGAACATGTCCAAACCACCTCAATCTGGCCTCTCTGACTTTATCTCCAGAACCTCTAACATGGGCTGTCCCTCTGATGAACTCATTCTTTATCCTATCTATCCTTGTTTACCTCTGCTCCCTGTAGCCTCACCGTTCCACTTGGGTCCTTCTTATTCACACACATGTATTCTGTCTTGCTACGGCTAACCTTCATTCCTCTGCTTTCCAGAGCGTATCTTTACCTCTCTAGATTTCCTCCATGTGTTCCTTGCTCTCGCTACAAAGCTGCAAACATCCATCCATGGAGACTCCTATCTAACCTCATCTGTTATCCTGTCCATCACCAGAGCAAACAGGAAGAGGCTCAGAGTCGATCCTTGATGCAGACCCACCTCCACCTTGAACTCCTCGGTCACACCTACAGCACATCTCGCCACTGTCCTACAGCTCTCATACATGTCCTGCACCACTCTAACATACTTCTCTGCCACTCCAGACTTCCTCATACAACACCACAGCTCCTCTCTCAGCACCCTGTCATAAACTTTCTCTAAATCTACAAAACCACAATGCAACTCCTTATTACCTTCTCTGTACTTCTCCATCCTCAAAGCAAATACTACATCTGCTGTACTCTTTCTAGGTGAAACCATATTGCTGCTCACAAACGCTCACCTCTGCCCTTAACCTAGCTTCCACTACTCCTTCTCAAAGCTTCATTGGCTTCATGGCTCATCAGCTTTGTTTATTATTTAGATGCCACAGCTCTGCACATCTCCCTTGTTCTAAAAATCAGCACCTATACAATTCTCCTCCATTCCTCTGGGATCCTCTCACTCTCCAAGATCTTGTTAAACAAACTAGTCAGAAACTCTACTGCAATCTCTCCTAAGCAGTTCCACACCTTCACAGGTATGTCATGGGTGGCCATGGAGCGTGAAATGAGATGATGATGATGATGGTGTGTGTGTGTGTGTGTGTGTGTGTGACATCAGGATCAGCAAGGTATTGTCCATCTTTAAAGTGCATAGTTACTCCTTATTTATGTTTAAATAAATGTCTAAATCCACAGATTCATTGCTTGGTTCAGACATTCTGTTATGTGTTGGTGGGGTTGGGTGTAACAGCACCAAGAGAAGTGTGGGGAAACGCCTAATGAAGACTTTGTGGAAGTGATGAGCTGATAACACTCGATGTGGAAGTGCTTGTGTGTACTTTAGGGCAAGGCTCTGAAATCTAAGTGAAATCTAACAGTCAAAACCCAAACTGTTGTACACAAATCCTTTTCTATATGCAACATAAAACAGAATAGAATTGAATAAGCCTACAAGCACCATTTTAGAATTTAAAATAAATGTGTTATGCTTCACAGAATATCCACCAGATGGCGCATTAATGGCACATAAATTATTAACTGCATGTAATGTAAAATATAAATAAGATAGTATTAGGCACCAAGGCAAGTTTATTTGTACAGCACATTTCATACACAATTGCATTTCAAAGTGCTTAACATAAAAGGGAAGAAAATCATAAAATGAAATAGAAAATAGTAGCAATAAAACGTTTTAAATGATTTAAAATATGATTTAAAATTAAAATAAAAACAGTTTGCAATGGAACTTAAAACTATGTAAAATGAGATTTAAAATCAAAATAAAACAGTAAAAAACATAAGATAATGCAGTCAGTTCGGACGTAACACAGTGCTCATTTAATAAATGCACAGCTAAACAGATGAGTTTTAAGTCTATATTTAAAATGTGACTAATGGTTTTGGGCATCTGATCTCATCTGGAAGTTGGTTCCAACTGCGGGCAGCATAATAGCTAAAAGCGACTCCCCTTGTTGTGTGTGAACGCTTGGTATTTCTAACTGGCTCGATCCTAATGATCTGAGTGTCTGTTAGGTTTATATTCAGTGAGCAGATCTGCAATGTATTTAGGTCCTATAGGCCATTGAGTGATTTATAAACGAGTAAAAGTACTTTAAAATCTATCCTGAATGTTACAGGCAGCCAGTGTGAGGACCTGAGGACGGGTGTGATGTGCTCAGATTTTCTGATTCTAGTCAGAATTCTGGCGGCAGCGTCCTGGATGAGCTGCATCTGTCTGATGGTCTTCTTGGGAGGCCGGTGTGGAGACCGTTACAATAATCCACCTGCTGGTGATAAAGGCATGGACAAGGTTCTCCAAGTCATGATTGGAAACAAAACATCTAATTCTTGCAATGTTTTTGAGATGATAGTATGCTGATTTAGTTACTGCTTTGACATGACTACTGAAACTAAGGTCTGTCTCCAGAAACACCCCAAGATTCTTAACTTGATTTTTATTTGTTTGACCCCTAGAGTGAAGGTCTGCATTCACCTTCAGAGCTTCATCTTTGTTTCCAAATTGTTAGGAACCTCCACTAGAGGTCACTGTTCATGTCTGTCTGTCTGTGTGTAGTTCCTGTTGGTTGACTCAGTTTCCCAGAAGGCACCTCAGTCAGGTGATGAGGCTCACCTGAACTGAGGTGGCTCATTAAAACCTTCTATAAATAGCAGTTTGTTCTGGGAAACTGGGTCGAGCATTGATTGTTTGTTTGTTTGTTTGTATGTATGTATGTATGTATGTATGTATGTATGTATGTATGTATGTATGTATGTATGTATGTATGTATGTATGTATGTATGTATGTATGTATCGTATGAACATGTATGTATGTATGTATGTATGTATGTATGTAGTATGTAAGTATGATGTATGTATTACGGTCATGTGGACATTCCATGTTGGTTACTTATATTTATATTTGGTTAGTTTGTAACCTTGTTGTTTTTCAGAGGGCTCTAGTTTTGTTTACTTGATGTTCCTTGTGTCTGTGGATTCATGGAGCTGCTCTGTTCAGTGTGTAGCTAGGCTGTGTCTCCTCCTGTGCCCTGTGTAAGTACTGTTTTGCCTTCTGGTCTTTTCCCTTGTATGTGTAGCCACATGAGTGTTTAGCCATTAGCAGGGTTAGCCGCTAGTAGGCCTTGACGGCTAGTTGGGTTAGCCCCTAGTAGGGTTAGCCTCCAGTAGGCTAATCTCTAGTGGGAGTGACTGCTAGTGGTTCTGGTCACTAGTAGGTTGGCCGCTAGTTTGGTATAGCCTCATGTGTGCCCTGCCTTTTGTCTTCCGGTCCCCTAGGTCAGTACTAACCCCATTAGCCACTAACCCGGTTAGGTCAGCCCCCAGTGTCCCCAGTACAACATGTAGCTACTAACCTCACTAACCCAGCTAGTCTAGTTCCTGTCTAGCCCTGTCTCCTGTCTAGCCCTGTCTCCTGTCTAGCCCTGTTTCCTGTCTAGCCCTGTCTCCTGTCTAGCCCTGTCTCCTGTCTAGCCCTGTCTCCTGTCTAGCCCTGTCTCCTGTCTAGCCCTGTCTCCTGTCTAGCCCTGTCTCCTGTCTAGCCCTGTCTCTGTAGTCCAGTCCCTGTCTCTCCAGTCTCCAGTCCTGTCTTTAGTTCCCCTCTGTGTCTTAGTTAGCTCCAGCTCCATGTTTCCTCAGCTCCTGGTTCCCTGTGTCAGCTCCTGGTTCCCTGTGTCAGCTCCTGGTCTCCTGTGTTCAGATCCCTTCCTGTTCCTGTGTTTTTCCTGAGCCCTAGTTTGAGTTTGTTGTTTTAGTTCCTTTGTTCTGTTTTTGAGTTGTTTGTTTAAATAAAGACTGTTTGCACACCCCTCTGCCTTTATGCCTACCTTCATGCCCACGGCAACACCATCAGCCGGTCTAGCACTACAACCAGCTAGACCCCGTGACACAAATGCAATGACCTCAGTTTTCTCCTTGTTTAACTGGAGAAAATTTTGGCACATCCAACTGTTACTTTCATCAGTGCATTGGCACAGGGAGTCTATGGGGCTGTAATCATTTGGAGATAAGACTCGGTAGAGCTGGGTATCATCAGCATAGCTGTGATGGGCAGTTTGGTTCTTTCTCATTATCTCACTCAGTGGGAGCATATACAGGCTAAACAGGAGCGGTGCAAGAATTGAGCCTTGTGGGACTCCGCATGTCATGGACGTCCACTTAGACTTGTGCTCTCCTATACTAACATAATAACCTCTCCCTTCTAAGTATCACCTGAACCATTTGAGTACCATCCCAGAAAGCCCAGTTTTCCAGTCTTTCTATTAGTATGTTATGATCGACAGTGTCAAACGCAGCACTAAGATCTAGCAGTACCAACACTGATATTTTGCCAGAATCAGAATTTAAACGAATATCATTTATTATCTTTACGAGCGCTGTCTCTGTACTGTGATGCGCTCGGAAGCCTGACTGAAATTGTCCAGATATCCATTTGTTTTTATTCAGCTGATTAAAAACAACCTTTTCCATAATCTTGCCTATAAAAGGAAGATTTGATATTGGTCTGTAGTTATTTAACATGGAATTATCAAGAATACCCTTTTCAGAAGTGGCTTAACAACTGCGGTTTTTAGAGAGTTTGGAAAACAAATATATAATTTGGTAATTGAAAATGCTATACAGGAGTGAACAAGTGTAAAACAAACACAACTATTTATTGCGCATATTTAACTGTATTTGAACTGTATATAACTTGTTTAAGTTATATGAAAAATAATTATATGATCATATTTTGTTAAAATTTAAAGATGGCTGTGCGTGCATGCAGAAAGCTGAAGCACTATTCGGACGGGACTAGTTTTACTGGGGGACGTTGGAGTTTGAATTGTTTTCAGCCGACGTCTGTCATTTCCTGTATGGATTCGGACAGGACCAACATCTCCGTGATTATTACGGAGGTGGGCGTGTCTGTGTTTTACATGTGGGCGTTGCACAAGACCACGTGTTCAGGATGAGGATTTCTACTGGAGCGTAGAAGCAGAAACTCGAATACTCGCGCGCTAGAGATTGTACGGTAGGTCACGTTGACCAAAACACAAAAGAAATCGCGTTTCGGGAAAAAAAAAAAAAACATTTTCGACAAACACAGACATTGGCGTTCGGACGGAATTAGATTTCTCAGAGGACCGCCGAGTTTACTGAAACACAGAAGGTCATTTGCTCTGGAATTTTCACCGAGGTCGTGAGAGAAAAAGACAGACATGGCAGATTAAAATCACAAAGTACCTCAGTGGAACAGAAACGTCTCTAACGTCCCCCAGTAAAACTGGTCCCGTCCGAATAGGGCTTAAGAAATGTGTATAATAAATTAACCCAAAACAATATTGGTTTCAATGCTGAAGCAAACATGAATTTAATTTAGTTTTTAAATCGCTCTTTCATGATGAATGTGTGTATATGCGCTTTAAAAATTCTGTTCATATTATTGCTGTTATAAGGTAAAAATGTGTTGACATTGAGTACCATCAGAAGACATGAATGAAGAAACAAAACAAATTTTTAATATTTTCACGTAAATATTCTTATATGCACGTCGTTCCCTGAGAAAATGATTAGTTGCATGAAGTCACGTGAAGCACTTTAGGTTTTTTTAAATTATTTTTTTTATTATTTTTTTTATAACAGTAGTCATCATGCTTTTTTGCTGTTTGTGTCCAGCAGTGAATAATTATTTGATGAGTTTAATTTGATATTTTTCAGTTATGAGATGAATTTATGCTTTCACCTTGTAAAAGGCAGAGTTTATTTAGCTTTATTTATTTAGTATTTACTTGTTTTATGTTAATTAACTGATTTTACATTTCATCTACTGTGCACAAGATATCGCTATTTGTGATCTGAGTATATTATGACTGATCCCCCAGAATGCAACAAAACACAAACATGTAGTTGCTAAATAAACGCTGCCTTTTGCAGTGAAAGTGAGTGCTGTTGTGAGCAGCTTTATTTCACTCATGAAATACCCAGATCATAAAAACAACATAGCACGATGCACATTGTCTGTGCATGGCTGATCTGTGGTTGTGAATATGCCTTTTAGCGAATGTAAAATGTTCGTGTGAACCCGCGACGCTCACTTGCAGTTTACGAAACGCTGATAAGCACGAGCGCAGATATGAGCAGATTTATCAATAAAAATGCAGACATACTCGCCCAGAAATGCAACCAACACAAATATATAGCCTACTTGCTAAATAAACGCTGGCTTTCACAAGGCTTTTATGTAAGTGCACTCCAATGTGATCAGCAAGTCATAATATAATAAGAATTGCATTTCAACTAATGTTTCAGAAACCAAGCTTTATTTTCTGTTTCTCTTGCTGGCCAGTGAGCCCTGTTTTGTGTGTGTGTGTGTGTAAGGAATTCAAGTGTACCGTGTAGGTGTGAACAGCTGACACATCAGTAGGAGTCCTGGTGAAATCTGATGTTACCTGAGAGGAGTCAGTAGGTCTTACATATTCATGAAAAGTCGTGGATTATTCAGTGAAACGGAGGAATCCAGGAAAAGGAGACATCAGTTTTCGCTATTTTACAAAATAGTAGTAGTAGTAGGTTTATGAATTACACTTGAAAAGTATCAAAATATAACTATAAAGTCAGATTTTATTGGTCCCATTACATTTTGGTTTGAGGAACTTGCAGAAGTGACATGCATAAAAAGTCTAAAGGCTGATTAAAGTTAATTAATATATGAGCTCTGTCGCTTGCTGGCAATACACACCTAAGAGAGATGAACACATTATCAGCTTCAGTAGACACACAATACCTGAGATTGAAACACGACTGCCCCCTACAGGTAATGTACGTCATGTGCATGAGAACTTCTCCATGGCTTGTGCACTGACGCGGCAGCTCGTGAGGTTTATTTCCTTGACACGCGCAACTTCTTCTTCATGGCCAGGAAGCAGGGGCGAGTCCTAAATAAACATTAATTGGAATAGTTGTTTTTTTTTTTTTTGTACAAGATATGCTTTCTTTCTCCCCTTTATCTCCATATCTTGCCCTATAAAGGTATGTGATATTGACGCCTGTAATATTGACTGCGCATGCGTCTTTAAGAGTGCTGTTCTTGTTACAATCAGTTACTAGCGGAGGCGCACTAATTAGTACACTAGACCGAGAATTGGGCGCGGACACGAGTAGAGTGGGAAGGTTGAGCGCGTGACGAGTGAGTTCAGGTGCACGCGGTAGAGATGCTCCTGGTTTAAAAGCGTTTTATATAAATTATTTTACAGGTAATGTTGAATGTACAAGTGCACCAGATACCAAGATTTACAATTGTGTGCACTATTCTCAGTGTGTAAGCGAATGTATAAAATGTCTAAAGTCCGGTATATTGTACGTGTGTGTGTGTGTGTGGTGTGGGGGGGGGGGGCGGGGAATCAGTGAATCAGTCCGGGAGCACGATGATAGAAATGTCTGTTTTGTAAGTCTGTCCTGATGGTCAATAATTCTAGTCTTGCATGTGTGTGTGTTAGTCTTCCTACACAATAACCCTCCTCCTCCTCGTCTCCATTGATACTTTCAAAGGTGTAATGCAGTTTAACGTTTGCAGTCTAAGTAAAGTCAGTATCCGTGCATGCATCAGTGTGTGCGTGTGAAAGTTATTCTACACAATAACCCCGTTCCTCTTAGCTTCACACACACACAGCCTGATTCTCTTCAAGGGTAAAGTGCAGGTTTATTGGTTTTATTTTTACTTTGGTAAATTTTAATAATTTTATATGAATATTTTTTGGGTTGTGGAACAAATCACTGGATTATTATTTTTATGAACCATCATTTTTTTATGGGGAAATTTGTTCTGAAACAAAATGGCATCCGGCATTCCCCTAGTCAGGATTTAAAAGGGCAGAGAATTTATTTCACTGAGAGATTCATTTCCTTAGGTGCAGATACAGTTTTTGGCAGTGTTGGGAAAGGGGACAGATTTAGCAAAGTGAATTGGTATGCTTTATTTCATATATTTGTGCCAAAGGTTGTTGTCCCAGACTTATGAACAAACCCGACTTATGACCAAATGTGCGTGCACAAGCACACATGCACGCATGGCACACATACATTAATGGAAACACTGCTCTGTCGGGGAAAGTTCAACAAGGAACCTCTCTAATTTTTATGGCTGCAAATAACGATTATTTTGATAATCGATTAGTTGGGCGATTATTTTTTTGATTAATCGGATAAAAACAAAATGCTTCTTTAATTTGATGTTTTGCTTATAACTATATAAAACCATAAATCAGGGTATTAGTTATGTATAAAACTAAACAAACAAAAAAAAAACCGCAAAAGCCACATATAGAGTTTAATGACCTTTAATTTTGACATTTTAAATCTTAAATTAAAGACAAAGTTTATTTTTGAACAGTAAAACTCCTTTAAATATCCAAAATATAAATAAATAAATAAATAAATAAATAAAAAAGCAAAACAATTGTTGTACTCTTATTATATTGGATGGCATCTGTTATAGTGGCTGCTTGTTGAGGACTGCATTGGGGATTTATTTTAGTTTTGTAAGACTGGACAAAGTTGATAAACACATGTTGAGCGAGCAGGGAAGACATTGCAGGTGCAGAATCGAGCTGTTGAGTGCGCAGTGAAGACACTGCACGCGTATAGAGTGCTTTGTCTGCTCTCAAAATGTCAAACCGCGCGCTCAGAATTGTGGCAGGAATATAACGCCATATGCGCGCGCTTTTTCCTGCAGACGCTTCTGTAACCTCCATTGCGTGAGCGGCTGTGTATCATTGTGTATTTGTGCATCTTGTAGTCGCGCAACTAAACGGCATTTGTTGACAAAGAATTTAATTATTGATAATTATCGATTTTATCGAATAGTTGTTGCAGCCCTACTAATGATGCTTGCATGCACGCGCACACACACACCCACATATGGTCACAATGTTATAGTAAACAGTTCACGTGCACGGATGTTGACTGAGTGATGTACGCGCACTGAGACCGACCATAGGAGTCGATTGAAGAGATGAACCATTGGCTCAGTTGTGATCACATGACACTTGGCAGTGTGCATGTGTATATGCGTATAGCAAGACCTCACTCGTTTGTCAAGTTAACATTTATTTGAAAATTTAGCTCATCTTGAAAAGTGCTCACACACCAAGTTAGTCACAATCCGAGGTTCCAAAGTATAAGTTTTGGAATTGAGGTAAATTATTTCGGTATAAGTATACTAGTCTGAATTTATACAGAGACTGTTATACTAGTCTGAGATAATGCAGAAAATAACAGATATTTGCACAATCATGCATTCAAGTTCAAAATATTTTTAGTGTGTAGTCGTTCGAAAATACAAAAGGCAAAAAAAAATGTAAGAAAAGCATTCAAACAGGAACACTGCCTTCAGGTTTTAGATTTTTGGAACCCAGTCTGAATGACGGCACGTCAAGTAGGCTTTTGTCATTTCAACCATATATAGTTCAGCATAACAAAACATTGTGAAATGAAATATTGTTCCTCCAGGACCAAGGTGCTACATACAATATAAATTAACAACATACATTAACAAAAACTATAAGTCCTATACAGAAAAAAACAATGTAAAGTGCACCTGCAAATGTACAAACTAGAGCGACAAAGTGGAACACTTCCTTGTAGGTATCAGTGAAGTTTTGTTCAAAAGGCCAGTTTCAGGTTGAGCTTTGTGTTTATCACTTCAGTCCCACTGTTATTGGGGTAGTTGAGTTTATCTGAGAAATTTTGTGTGTGTTTCAGTGTCGTCCCTTTTGTGTTGTGGAGACAGATGGCTTGTGGGTAGAAGCTGTTACACAGTCTGGATGTGAAGCCCGAATTCTTCTGTACCTTTTCCCAGATGTCAGGAGGGTGAAGTGTGATTGATGGGTGTGTCTGATCAGCTTTTTTGTGCAAGGATATGGTGGTGAGGGACCAGGTGAGGTTCTCCTTCAGGTGGACACCAAGGAACATTCAGAGACAGGTTGTGGTCTTTACACCTGTCTGTTAGCCACTGCATTTCCTCTCTGTATGCTGACTTGTCGTTCTTAATGATGAGACCAACCACGGTCATTTCGTCAGCAAACTTGTTGCGGTTCGATCTATGTGTTGCTACACATTTGTGAATCTGTATTGTGAACAGCAGGGGACTGATGTGTCTCACCAGCTAGATTCTCTTCGTGATTGTAGGTGTGAGTACAACAGGATGGTAGTCATTGACACAGGATACAGAAGACTTGGTGGTGGTCATTAAGCATGTGGGAATGACGGCGCTGCTCAGAGAGATGTTAAAGATGTCACTAAGAACATTGTTCATCACATTCTCTGAGCATTCTGTCAGGGATATTGTCTGGTTCAGCAGCTTTACGTGGGTTGACTCTGCAAGAGTTTTCCTCACTTCAGCCATGGTGAGACATAGCACCTGGTGGTCTTCTTCACTGTCACGTTGTTCTGTAGTTTGAACCAAGCTGTTCAGCGCATCTGGAAGGGAGCCGTCACTGTCACAGGCAGGTGATGATGTTTTTTGGTTGTTGTTGGCTTGTATGCCCTGCTACACGTGCCGTGTGCCACCGCTGTCCCTGAAGTGGTTGTGAATTCCCTGGGCGTGTGCGCGCTTCACCTCTTCGCCAGCCCTTGCTGTTCTTAGGGCAAACTTCTCCCCCACTTTGAAGGTGGAGTCTCGGGTCTAGTGTCAAAGCGCACACACCTCCACAGTAATCCACGGTTTCTGGTTGGGGTGTGAGATGATGTTCTTGGAGACAGTGAAGTGATCGGTGCACTTTTTGATGTAGCTGGTCACTGATGATGTGTACTCCAAGTTGGTGAAGTTGCCGTAAGTTACAGCCTCCCTAAACATGATCCAGTCAGTGTTCTTTAAACAGTCTTGAAGAGCAGAGATGGATCCTGTTGGCCAGGTCTTCACCTGCTTCAGAACCAGTTTTAGCCAGATGATGTTACCATGATTTCTCAGGCTCAAATTGTAAAAGAGTGGGAACAGGCAACATCATTTTCACACATTGGTTGGCCATCACAAAATCCAAATCTTAACCCCACTGAGAGTCTTTGGGATGTGCTGGAGAAAGCTTTGTGCAGAAGTCTGAATCATCAATACAAGATCGTGGAGGAAATTAAATGTGAATGTGGACAGAAATTAATATAACAGTGCATAAGCTTATTAGAACTGTAAAACCATGGCTGTAATCAAAACAAAAAGCAGTCCAGTAAAATATTAGTTTGTGACATTTTTGTTGGGGGGGGATCTGTCTGTTTCTCAGGTGTCTCACTCTCTGATGGGTTTAATGTTGACGTGTCAAACCCACAGCAATTCTCAGGAAATAAAGAGGGTTTTTTTGGATACAGAGTGCTGCAGTATCAGTCTGGTGAGATGAAACGGTGAGTATTTACTTTCATTTATTTATATTATACATGACATCTTAAGTAGGCACAGCATGGTTTTTATATCTGTCAGTGATGAGATGATAATCTGCTGAAAATCATCTTGTTTGTATGATGTTTGCTAGAATTATCGTAAGTGCTCCATTAAGTGCAAACAGCTCTGGAGCGATATTTGATTGCTCAGTGGAGAAAGGGAACTGCAGCCCTTTGTATCAGCCAGGTAAATACACACACACACACACACACACACACACACACACACACAACCCTAACCAAGCTATACTGTTTTTCAGACTCAAAGGCGATCAGGTACTTTGGGATGTCGATGACGATGAGCAAGTCCCCATCAGCCACACTCACTGTGAGTTTAACACTTTAATATTTTAACCGTTTGGGATTGTTTTTATTTTCTATAGCAACACTAAGAGCTTTTTTTATTGTTCAACTCGGGCTAGAAGACTCATAAGAAGAATCCCTCAATTCTGTTTCCTGTGTACTGCACTGCATAGCGTCTATGGGAGTCACGTGATAAAAGAACGAACGACTCGGATTTGGAAGATTCGTTGAGAACCGTTCAGTTCTGTTTCCTGTACATAACCCACGGAGTTTTTGCGATGATTTGTGCATGTGCGCCCAGTAGAAAATGAACGAATTGCTCTCTGAGACGACTCGTTCTTCTGAGTCACGTTAAAGATTCGTTCAGAAAGAACCAATTGTTCATGAACGACACATCACTGATCCCATCACTGCATACGCAAAAGTACTCCTGATAGGCAGCGCGCCTGACCCGGGAAACACACCGCTGCTCGTGCCGTGATGAATGAACACCGTATCACAGCGGATTGTGACCAAAATTGTATGATGATGAAAATAAAGACAGGTTCACTTTTTTTAATCTCATCTTTTTCATACACATCACATTCTGATTTCGTCACTCACTGTTCACTGATATCTGTGACGTCTCTTCATCGTCTCAGTCACAGGAAAAAGGTCGGCAACCAATATATTGCATCATTATTTTTGTTGACAAAATTAACGCTATTATACACACTTTTACACTAATTGAGACAAGATGGTGATCTGAGGCCATGTCTACACGTTGCCGGGTATTTAAAAAAAAAAAATCTATTAAAAAAATATATATATATCTTTGTCCACATGAAAATGCCAAACAGCCTTGTGCTGTCAGGTGCATCCCTAATTAACAGGGGGCCAATCAGAAGCCTAGACATAACAACACTGGTTGTGCTATGTAGAACTTCAACAGGGCCTCATCCAAAACCGCCGTCACTGCCTGTGTCGACTGAGTTCTGTGTGTAGCAGCAGTGAGCTTCCGAGTACATTCAGGCACCTTTGTTCGTTAACGTAATGTGTGAGTAACTGCGTGTGTTTGTTTGTACACACATGTAAAAAGTTCAATAAGCAACATTAACACAGTCACTAGTTTACTGTACATACTGTAAGTCCAGTATTGCACAAAATATCCACATAAACAAAGCTGACGTCAAATCAAGGAGACTCGCACACAAACAATGACTTGTCACAATCAATCATTGGCACAGAAGATGAAGATCTGCGTTTTTAAAAATACTCAGCTACATGTGGACACAGTCCAAGATAACTTCAGACTGTGGAATTGTGGTTATATTTCCTATACTTAATCCGAAGGATAATATTAAATCCAAAGTGTGACCTGCTTTATGAGTGGGTCCTACTACACACTGATTTACTCCTACTGAGTCCAGTATGGACAAGAATGCTGTTCTCAGAGGGTCTTCTGGATTCTCAAAATGAATATTAAAGTCTCCAGCAATTAACGCTTTATCTACAGAAACAACAAGGTTTGAGAGGAAATCTGCAAATTCGCAGAGAAACTCCGAGTACGGCCCAGGGGGTCTGTAAATGATGATTAGCGGGATTGACTGAGCTGACTTTATGTTACTATAGAGAACTTCAAATGCATTAGATTTAAAACTGTGTTTTTGTACGAGAGACAGATTATGGTTATAAATAACTGCGACTCCTCCTCCTCTACCAGTTAGCCGAGGCTGGTGTATGTAGCTGTATCCAGGAGGACTCGCTTCATTTAGAGCCACATACTCGTCCTGTTTAATCCAGGTTTCTGTTAAACATAATATGTCAAGCTCCTGATCTGTGATAGTTTCATTAACAATAACTGCTTTAGATGCGAGAGATCTAATATTTAACAGTCCTAGCTTCAGATCAGACAAATTAACAGTAGAACTAAACAGAGACACAGACAGAGCTGCTGAATGGGCTGCCACGCGCGTCAGCGCCCAGGAGTCGACAGATTGGAGCATGTGCAGGAGAGAACGCCTTGTTCCTGAGGAGTGCTAATGGGAGAGAAATACAAAGAGAATAAGAGATATTGGCAGAGAGAGAAGACGTGCTTTCAGCTTCACACAAGTAAATCCCACAAATGTAATACAAATCAGCCTTTAGTGAAAAAAAACATAACCCTTCCCACTAACATGACAAATTCCTGCAGATGTAATAGCTGTTACATATGCAGTGCTAGAACATATTTATGAAACCATTATTATTTTGGGCCTTTATTACATTAAAGCAGATTTTCAGAGCTGCAGATTTGTAGTATGTTTCTGGTCTATTATACCTGTGGGCTGTTATTATGTTGGTGGGTTTTACACCACTACCATGTGTTCCCCTGCTAGGCGGATCAGTGCATTTAAAGTCACTGGACACACATTGGCAGTAAGTTCCTCCAGGCAACAGTGTGATAATGTTCTATCACCACCTTCCCCACAATGTGATTGTCATGACCCTTGATAGGCAGCAGTAAGTTGATCAGTAAGCTACATGTAGGAATAAGCTGCTAAGCAAATATGGCACATTGGTTTATCACTTTGCTCAACCTCACCAGCTGATCTTCTTCTGGCTGTGTAACTGGATCATACTAATGCTGTGCAATTCAGCAATGTCCTGTTATGATTAGTACAGTTAAGAAACTGCAAATATATTTCACTTGTTTGAGTTACTGAGACATGTTGTTTACTTGTTTTTCTACAAGCGATTCATTAGATCATTGTGTTTAATCACTGCTCCTGTCATGCTCCTCTCAAAGAAGGGCCATGTAAAAAGCAGGGTATTGTGTTCCAAAAATTAAATGAAGCTGTTTTAAGTGTTATTTCTAATTTTCATTTTGTTGGTGATGTAGAGCTGCAGTCCAAGTTTCACACGTGAGTGTAATGGAAACTCGTATCTAAATGGAATCTGTTACCAATTCAATGGCCGTCTGAAGATGATCACCAACATCACCGCTGCATTCCAAGGTACATGGGTTCTTTACTCTTACTGTCATCAGGTTCAGCGTAAATCAGTGATGACTCTGTAGTTTAAACTGTCAAACACTGAGACATAAACGCTGTTAAACATAGAGACAAAAACACCTTTAAAAATTAAGACATTCAATAAATTTTTTATAGCGCTTTTAACAATTGTCATTGTCACAAAGTAGCTTCACACAAAGAAAATTATTGAAATGTGTGTGAATCAGAATGATCAGATGTCCCTGATGAGTGCGCCGAGGCCGATGGTGCTGAGGGAAAAACTCCCTGAGATGGCACTGTATTATTAAATGATGAGTGTCAATAGCTATGGCACAAGTGTTTTTAAGTAAAAGCAAAGCATCTCAGTGAACGAGCAGTTTTTCTCTAAATGATTGTATTTCAATGGAAAGTTGGGTTTTTCTCAGTTCTTCTTTAAGAAGCTGTTTCACCATAAGGTAGATGTTTATATATCAATAATTGTGTTCAACCCCTGATTGTGAAATCTGTATTTACTAAATATGTAATTGAGTTGTAACTATTGTAAAATAAAAAAAAATGTGGACTAGTATTGTGACTTAATGATTATTATTATTATTATAAAAAAAAGAATGAGCAAATGATGCTTGAATCAATACAGAAGCATGAGAACGCATCAGAACCCTGTAAGAGGAAGAGAACTGTATCAGGCTATAACCAACAGATTGCTCTGTGTACTGATCTGGCCAGTAAGAACACACGTTTGGAGAAAAGGGATCTCGTGCACTTCTGCGGCAGCTCGTGGGAAGCTGTGAAAATGCTGTACGTTACCTGTAGGGGGTAGTCGTGTTTCAATCTGAAGTATTGTGTGTCTACTGAAGCCAAAAATGTCCCTGACAAAGAGCAATATAAGAACAGTGCCAGCGGTGCCAGATGCCCTAAACTGTTTAAAATGAATCTACAAGTCATTTAAAATCGGGGTGTGTAAACCCACGGCTCGCACTTTCACTTTACAAAAGGCAGCGTTTTCACCAAAACTCTATAAAGGCTACTCGCTAGATAAACGCTGGCTTTTCCCACACGACAGCGTGCTGCGAGTTTATTTCGTGTGTGTTGCATAAGAATTGCATTTCCATGCATTTTCTAATAAGATAATTAATTCAATAATACAATTCTATCAAGGACTTTATCTAAACGCCAGACCAAATTTCTCATTCACAGCTGAAGTAGTTAAATATACTTATACTGTAGATACGCAGGTTATATTTTAAAAGTACAATTGCAAGTAAATTACAAACTGCATGTAATATAAAATATGAATAAACAGTATTAGACACACATGTATGATATGGGAGTAAATATACAATGAAAAAGCTATTTACACATGAGCGCTCAAATGTAAAGCAAACGCAATTATTCATTTATTCTGTATATTTAACTTCATTCAGCCGTTTAAGTTACATGAAAAAATAACCTGCCTACCAGCCCATTATTATTTTCTCTTCGAATTTAAAGATGCACACGTGTGCAAAAAGACGAAGTACAACAACGAATACAAAAGTGTATAATTTTATTAAAAGTTGGCCTAAAACAATATTGTCTCCAATGCTGAAGCAAACATGATTTAGTTTTAGTTTTCGTCTTCTCGCTGAATACCGCGCGCTCCGAGGTGAACACATGCAGACCCCCAGTCACTGTCATCCCTCTTCTCACCTTTCATTCACAATAGCTGTGAACTTATCAAACCGGTTTCACTGATGGGGGATTTGGCAGAATTGAGGAGTTTAAAAAGAATGAACAAGACCGAGAGACGTCTCTGTCTAAAATCTATTTCACCATCACATTGTACTGGAGCTCAGCACGTCTTCTTTCCTTGTGTTAATCTGTAATATTGTCAAATAATAAGTGAAATGTATTCCGCGTATATGCTTAAATATTCCTTTTTATTTATGGACATGTGTATTGTGTTTGATCTGGATTATTGCGAGACGCGACGACTTTCTGCCATTTTTATTGATAATCGAACGGGTTTATCAGCGTTTTGATCAAAACGCTGCCTTTTGTAAAGTGAAAGTTTACGGACAAATCGGGGTTCACACACGCTGATGAACAGCTTTATTTCAGTCATAAATTCACATAAAATCCACATTCCAGCTATTATTTCCAGCCGTGGTCAAATAATGGATGAACTGCTGGACACAAACAGCAAGAAAACATTATGTTTATTATTATAAAAAGCCCGAAGCACTTCGTGTGCATATAAGAATATTTACAGAAATATTGAGATTTTTGGTTCATTCGTGTCTTCTGATGGCGCTCAATGTCGACACGTTTTTACGTTTTAACGAAGATATTTTGTCATATTCACGAATCAGGACATTCGCATAGTTAACACTAACTGAACAACAGGTCTTTACTTCGTAATACACCTGTCCTTAAAAAGGAATATTTAGGCAAATACGCTAAATATATTTCACTTAAATATTACAGATTAAAACTAGAAAAGAAGACGTGCTGAGCTTCAGCTCATACAAAATGTTATTTTACAAAATCTGAACATATTCAGTAAATTTGTGAATTACACTCAAAGTATCAACTCCAACTATGGAGTCTGATTTAATTAGTACCAATAAACATTTATGTTTGTTTTGCTGGCGAAATACATTTTAGTCTTGTTAATTTGTATTAAACCTCTCAATTCTGCCAATTCCCCAATCAGTGAAACCGTTTTGATGATTACACACCTACATGAAAGGTGAGAAGAGGGATTTTTATCTGTAAATCTCACGCGTTTATCAGCCTTTTGATCAAAACGCTGCCTTTTGTAAAGTGAAAGTATGAGCCGCTGGTTTCCGCACATAATTCAGTCATAAATTCACAATCACATTCCGGCCATTTAGATAAAGTCCTTCCATGCGCCATCTGGCGGATATTCAGTGAAGCACAGCACATTTATTTAAATTCATGAATTTTGCTTGTGGGATCTCGCGGCATGGCGCGCCGAATTGCGGGATCTCGCGGGAAAAAGCGTGCATTCTTAATATCCACATCTGTGTCTAGTTATTGTGTTTCCTCACAGAGTGCATGAAGAGTAAATTGAACCTGATTTTCCTCTTCGACGGCTCCAACAGCATGACAACAGAAGACTTCAATAAGAATAAACACTTCATATGGAACGTCATGACAACACTGAAAAACTCCTCTGTTGAGGTCAGCAAACAATAACACACAACAGAACATCACACAGCCGCTGTAACAATACACAGAGGGTAGGCAAAAAGACTACATTAGATCATATTATATTAAATTAGGTTAGATTATAGACATTTACTGTTATTCTGCTCATACAGGACAAGGAACAGCCTGTCCCTCATGACCTCAGTGCAAGAAGTGAGAACAGAGAAAATAAGATCATACACACTATATTGCCAAAAGTATTCGCTTGACTGCCTTCACATGCATATGGACGTTGCTTTGTGCACTGATGTGCCGTCATGTAGGAACTGAAAGGGGTCGTCCCCAAACTGTCTCCACAAAGTCGAGAGCATTGGTGCAGTATGCTGAAGCATTAAGAGTTGCACTGGAACTAAAGGGCGGAGCCCAACCCCAGAAAAACAACCCCACACCAGTTCCAACATGACTGTCCACCAGTTAACAAAGCAACGTCTCACCTCAACCTGATAGAACACCATTGCAATGAATTAGGAGCGGAGACTATGAGCCACGCCTTCTTGTCCAACATCAATGTCTGACCTCACAGATGCTCTTCTGGAAGAATAGTCAAGAATTCCTATAAACACACTCCTACAGCTTGTGGAAAGGTTTACCAATAGAGACTCTCACTCAAACAAGCGTGTGCACACAGACACACACACACACCCACTAGCTTGCAGACAAGGGGGAGAAGGCAGTTGGTGTGTAGGATGACACACACACACACACACACACACACACACACACACACATGCTTTGCATGCACACACGTGGTCAGTGTTATAGTAAAAAGTACGCATGTGCATGAATGTTGAGTGAATACATTTGGCAATATAGTATATGTTTAAACATTATTGTTACAGGTTTGTGTGTGTGTGTGTGTGTGTGTGTGTGTGTGTGTGTGTGTGTGTGTGTGTATAGTTTGCTGCTGTTCAGTTTTCTACAACATTCAGGACAGTTTTCACCTTTAAAGATTATGTCAGTGGCTCGGCGAAGAAGAGACTTTATGAAGAAGTGCACATGAAGGCGCTTACAAACACACACAGAGCCGTCCAGTTCACCCTGTGAGTATCTCTACATACACACACAGTACGAAAACAGTATACAAACATATTAACACATGGTATTATATACTACAGATGTATACAAAAAAATATTTAATGGTCAGAAGGTGAATTAATTTTACATAACAGTCAGACCCAGAACTACAACAACCAAGAACTCCAGATGGTACGCAACCAGAATAACAGTTTTACTGCCGTGTCTGCTGTGGGCATCAGAGCCGTGCGTTTGCTGACTTTACTGCTAAGTGGTGCTATAACTACTGTATAGGCTTAGTTCATTCTCTCAAGGATTAATGAGCTGTAGCTTGTGTGGTAGCAGAAAAATACAAGTGAAACATTAAACGAATTTACAGTCACAGTACTGAAATTACAGTATATAATATAGGTGTTATTATATTTTATCATGTGTAACACTCAGAAAACTGTGGATCAGAAAAAGTGGGTGTGGCCCAGGTGTTGTCAGATTAATGTGCAAAAACTATATAATAAAACTATATAAGATACACACACACACACACACATCCACACACACACACACATATATATATATATATAATATGTGTATGTGTATATTATATATATATATATATATATTATATATAAACCAGAGACATCAATTTATCAGTAAATTATTAAGTCAATGAGTCTCCTTGTTGTTTTTCCCGACGCATTAATAATCATTAGTCTACTTCTGCCGCTGCTCTCTGGAAAACTTAATGCGTAGGAAATTAAAGAGGAGGATCACGATGCAACCTCAACATCTTGGAGCTCAAACCTCATTTAAATTAAATAATCATGTAGTGTAAGTGAACAACAATAGCCCACGTTTAGAAAAGCATTTTTATTTTGATTATCAATAATAATCCTGCATTTATTTTAGGTGTGCAGCTGCTACTGTTCTTATACGGCTCTTTATCAGAGTAAATCATTCAGTAACAAGCCTGTAAATTTCCATGTAAAACAGGAACATCTGTATGAATAAACTGATATGATCAGCTATTGATCAGTGATTTATGTAAACGACTTAGTTCAGATGTACAGATGTGTGAAGAGGAGAATGTCTATTACCGCCGCAACAAAACGACAGCGGCCAAAATAAATCAGTTGCATTTCAAAGCAATTTGTGAAATGACCGCCAGGTGGCGCATAGTGACATTTTCCGTCATCTCGTTTTTAAAAAAATAATTAAGTCATAAAAAAGTCAAAACAATATGCTGTATCGAAGAAATACTACAGTAATGGTAATTTCCACATCTGTATATTTTATACAACAAGCATGAAAAATGTGAATCAGAGCTATTGATATTTGCTGTACAATAGTGTAATGAGTAAAAAAAAACATTGAAGTTGAACATTAAAACAAGTTCACTACACTGTAAACCCTAATGCTCAAAGTAATTAAACACATTGAGTACTGTTCACCTACATAATTGAATGAATAATAATTTTGAGTACGTAAGTAACAATAACTTAAGTAAAACTTCCACCAGTGGAAACTCTATAGATCTCTCATGGTTATGTGTCTCACCTGCCATGTAGAAAACCCTCGGTTCGATTCCTGTGTTGGACAGTTTGCAATATATATATTTTTTTATTTGTTCAACAAACTCAAAAATTTATAGTTCTGTTTACTTAAAATTGGAAACATCATTAATAATAATTAAAAAAAAGTAACTTATTACCTCAAATATTTGGCGTTTTGCCAACTTAATCGGGTTTACAGTGTAGGGTTTTGGGTCATCTTAAATGTTGTGTTCTTTAAATTTGTAGTAGATAATACTGAAATAAATTAAACTAAATGACTATAAAATTAAAGCCTTGTCAGGACGTGTTACTGTGCAAGCAGATGTCGTTGTTGTAAGCTTATGTTTTTGCGGTAGTATGGGAATGAAATGCAGTACGATGTTATGATCATAATTTTCTTTAATAAATAATGATCCCCGTTGCGCTGTACCACCGCTGGCAAAACCTTATAAAATACAATCACAGTACTAAAATTATAGTAATACATATAGCCGTTTCTTATTTGCATCAAATTTAAGCAAAGTAAATGTATACTTTTCACGGTGTGCGTCTGTGATGGGCGTGCGCCCAAATCAATATCGCTCCTCACTCACTCCGAAGCTCACTAGGTAGGAGGCCTAGGTGCACACTGCAGGTATGCGAAGAAGCGGGGCCGCCTAACTAGGCACAACTGGTGAGCTATCGGCGGTAATGATCCCGAGCTTCTCTCCGCGCTATCGAACACAGCGGGGAGTGTATCTCAGGGGTCTGTTGGGGGAAACTGGACTTTAAAAGCATCTCGCTGTTTACTTACAATTTAACTGATTATCTCAACTATTTGCCAGCTTAATCGGGTTTACAGTGTAGCGGTCAAAAAATACTCTAAAATGCTGTGTTGTTTCAGTAAACACATTGTTGGGTTGTTCATGCTGGGTCAAAATTCGGGGGTATTTCGGGTACTTTAAACACATTGTTGGGTTATTTTGACCCAACAACTGGTGTATTCTTTATCATCTGTTTCCTCCAAGCGGCAGCCTGCAAAATGTTCGAAATATAATTGTTATTGTGTTACAAGTTGTCACAGCGTGCGCCTGTGATGGGCTGCGCCCAAATCACTATCAGCTCTCTCTAGATGCGGCTGCGAGAGGTTACAGCATCACCCGGGAATCGAACTTGCGATCTCCAGATGATAGGGCGAGCACTTTACCACTGCGCCACTCAGAGGCAGCTGAGCCTTTTTTTTTCCTGATTACCCTCAGTGACGTTGGGTACAATTGTAGTTTTCTAAGAAATGAAATGTGAAATTTGATTAATCATCTTGCATCAGCAGTGTTTTAGACCGACACACCTACTTATTTTTTTCAGGAAAAACCTGTCAGGCTTCATGCATTCTTTGCGTAGTATATTATGTAATATGTCGCATTTTTAGCTTTCAGACATATCTTTTGATTTTCTTTTTTACAGATAGGGTAAATAAAGGGTAACTTTTTTTTGGAATAGTAACACCTGGAAATCTAAAATCTATCTAAATAATGTGCCTAAGGCTAAATATAAATATACTACATATGTTAATAAACTTATCCAACTTGACCTCCCTAATGTAGTTTATTGAGAGTTTCTGAATGTAGAGTGTTCAGTGTGATGGTTAGGGCTGTAGCTATCGAATATTTTAGTAATAGAGTATTCTACCAAAAATTTCATCAATTAATCGAGTAGTCGGACAAAATCGGATAAATCGGACGCTTAGTTAAACAGCAATATAAAATATATAAGAGAAACGTAGATGAATTGGTTTTCTTTTTAGAAAAATCTACTTGCATTTTGTAAATTCATACAGCATTTTATCAGAAATAAACATCGTCATTATTCTCAATACAAGGAATCGCTTAAAGTTGACTGAGATGAATTAAGTGCATTACAGCCATACATTCTTATTCTTAAAGACTTTTCTCAGATGGAAAAAAAATGTATTTCAAATGACTTTAAGTATCAAAAAGACTAAGGCATACTTTAAAATAAATAATTATACAAAAACACTATGTTGTGCAACTTAACTTTCAGAACTAAAAGTTTTAAAATCTACAGCTCAGGCATGACGTAAGCCTTTACTGACTTCTTACTGGACGCTTTGTGATGACATTTAGTTCACAAGAGTCCACACATTGTGGGTTTTTTTTTTTTTGGATTTTTCCCCGATTTTTCTCCCTAATTTAGTCGTGTCCAATTCCTCCCCGTCACTAGGGGGCTCCACATTAAGGCTACTACTACCACTCAGCCGGGAGGGCCGAAGACTATCACGTGTTTCCTCCGAACCACGTGACGCCAGCCGACGGCATCTTTTTGAACTGCTCGCTCGCGCACCGTTGGGGGCGGAGTCACACACTCGGAGGACGGCGCTATCCGCTCCCTCCGCTGCGCGAGCTCACAGACGCCCCTGACTGGCTGTAGAGCCGTGAATAATGTGGGAGCACTATGTACCTCTCATCCCTGCCCTCTGAGAGAGCTCGGCCAATCAGCTCTCTCTAGACCTCCGGCTGCGAGAGGTTACAGCACCACCCGGGATTCGAACTAGCGATCTCCGGATGATAGGGCGAGAACTTTTACCACTGAGACACTCGGAGGCCCTACACATTGTGTTTTAAGTCAATATAGTCATGAGAATATAAATGTCTTTCTCTTGGACGTGTGTGTGCTCACTAGTCTTTAAAGGAGCGCGTGACTGAAATGAAGAGAGGTAAACATGTCAACATGCTCTAAACTGAGGCTTGTCCTGCGCTTTAAAGCAACGTTTCCTGCTGCTGAAAACACTTTTTATTGATAAAAGTTTTTTATCGCTCCCTTCCATTTTGCAGCCGCAACACAGCGCTCCCTCAAATCAATACACAGCTACGTAACTGTTTGCGTCTCCTTCCGCTTTGTGGGTGACGTAAGCGCTTCTTCTTCGGCGGTGTTTACTGGCGGGTTGCATCTAGAAGCGCGCTGCGTCACGCCAAACTAATAATTGCGCAAAAACATAACGCAAGCTTTTAAAATTAATTAAAAGAAGCTTTGAGGCAGAAGATTTTACCTCGATCATTTTTTGTAATCGAATTACTGGAGTTACTCGAGGAATCGTTTCAGCCCTAGTGATGGTGAAGTGGAGTTTTGGTGTGTGTTTCTATTCCAGTGATAATCTGTTTAATAATGAGGAGTCTGGTGCGGATCCTGAGGCGACTAAAGCCCTCGTCATCATCACAGATGGAGCTCCTTCTGATTTAGACAGTAATAATGTGATACAGCGCTGTGAGGAACAAAACATCGCTCGCTTTGTTATTGGGGTGAGTCAGTAATGTGCACAGACGTACAGTATCTCATCACCTCTCCATCCATCTGTACACTTATCTCTCCATCATCCATCAGTCCATTCAGTGTCTCTCCTCCTCCTCACTCTGTGTAATGAAGATGTTTCTGATCATTAGGTGGGGAGTCGAGTCAAATTAGAGAAGCTGGAAAAATTTGCCTCTGAGCCGAAAGAGAACAACATCTTCATGATGAACAACTACGATGGACTTAATGGACTTCTGGATAAACTGCTAAATAACATCTTTGGCATGAAGGGTAATGAAACACTTCAGAATTGTGTGTGTGTGTGTGTGTGTGTGTGTGTGTGTGTGTGTGTGTGTGTGTGTGAGAAAGAGAGAGGGGTTGGGTAGGTCTAATAATCAAACAATCTGAGCAGAAGCATTTTTAAATAAATTGCTAATTATATACAGAGTAAAACAAAAGATTAAATTGGGTTTAAATAATAATTAACTAAAAGCTTAACATAAATATGTAATAACTGTTTATTAATTAAAGTGAAAACTATAAATGAGAAAAAGAGCTGAATCTGTGTCTCATTCATCATTTCATTATAAACTTATAAAAATAGAAAGAAAGATTTCAATATATACTCTGAAATAGAAAGAAGGCAATATTCATAACATCTTAAATAATAATTAACAAAAGACAACACAGGAATTTATAGTAACCATAAATATACAAGCTAAATGTTTTGTTTTTTTTGTAATGTCATCCTTTACATTTAAAAATGTTAAAATGAATATATTTGTTTAAATAAATCATTTGGACAAATAATTTTATCTTTTTTATCTTATTATTATTATTATTATTATTATTATTATTATTATTATTATTATTATTAAAATTGACAATCATAACCACTTAATCAGTTCACAGTAAGCTTCACCATATTCTCAATATAATGCATTCATTTTATTTTGCCAAGTTTAACCCACTACAGAATGGCTATTTTACATTGATAAACCATCACACCAAGAGATCTTGATTGCAAAGATGTTGCTACATAATGACCTGGAAGTTATTACAAGCAGTAACACATGGCTCAGGGAACTGTATCATTATTTATAATTAAAATGTTATGTTTTTGTTACTTATTTAAAATTTCCATTTTGTAGAAGGTTTCTTTGTAACCTTATAAAAGCTTGTTTTAAAGTTTCTGCCTTGATGTAAGTAATAAAATAAATAAAAATATAATGTTTATAAAAAGCACATATCTATTAGAATATATGTAAAATGAATAAATGAATGTCTCTAATGAATAAGGGTGTTTCTATGTTCAGGAACTCGGAGCATGTTGTTTGGAAAAGAGCTGTCTCAGAGCGGATTGAGTGCTGCAAGTGACAAGGTACTGTAACCCAACTGGTCGTCTTGCATTTGGGTATCACATTCTTCCTTACCATTAGGGGGCGCTAAGCTACTATGTAGATTATTTATTCAGATAGACGGCATGAAGTTGTAAGTTTGTGTTTGGGAGAGAAAGCGTTTTGGTTTTCTCATGCTTTCAGTTCTGAATCTGATGGTCCTAAGACTGATGATTTGTTTTCCCATGTGAGTCTGTAAGTGTTTATTATTTGTTCTGTATCGTTGTATATATTAATTGGAATGTAATTTTTTTTGTAATGGTGGATATAGATATTTTTTTAAATAGATACACATGTGGACAAAATTGTTGGTACCCTTCAGTCAATGAAAGAAAAACTCACAATGGTCACATAAATAACTTTAATCTGACAGAAGTAATAATAAATAAGAATTCTATGAATGTTAACCAATGAAAGTCAGACATTGCTTTTCAACCATGCTTCAATGGAATTATTTAAAAAAATAAACTCATGGAACAGGTCTGGACAAAAATGATGGTACCCCTAGAAAATCCTGAAAATAATGTGACCAAAGGGACGTGTTAATTCAAGGTGTGTCCACTAATTAGCATCACAGGTGTCTACAATCTTGTAATCAGTCAGTGGGCCTATATATAGGGCTCCAGGTCGTCACTGTGTTGTTTGGGGACATGGTATGTACCACACTCAACATGGACCAGAGGAAGCGAAGGAAAGAGTTGTCTCAGGAGATTCGAAAGAAAATTATAGACAAGCATGTTAAAGGTAAAGGCTATAAGACCATTTCCAAGCAGCTAGATGTTCCTGTGACTACAGTTGCACATATTATTCAGAAATTTAAGATCCATGGGACTGTAGCCAACCTCCCTGGACGTGGACGCAGGAGGACAATTCATGACAAATCAAAGAGACGGATAATCCCAATGGTAACAAAAGAGCCCAGAAAGACTTCTAAAGAGATCCAAGGTGAACTTCATGCTCAAGGAACATCAGTGTCAGATCGCACCATCCGTCGTTGTTTCAGCCAAAGTGGACTACATGGGAGACGACCAAGGAGGACACCATTGTTGAAAACAAATCATAAAAAAGACAGACTGGAATATGCCAAACTACATGTTGACTTCTGGGAGAATGTTGTATGGACAGATGAGACAAAAATTGAACTTTTTGCCAAGGCACATCAGCTCTATGTTCACAGAGGGAAAAATGAAGCATATGAAGAAAAGAACACTGTCCCTACTGTGAAACATGGAGGAGGCTCTGTTATGTTCTGGGGCTGCTTTGCTGCATCTGGCACAGGGTGTCTTGAATCTGTGCAGGGTACAATGAAATCTCAAGACTATCAAGGGATTCTAGAGAGAAATGTGCTGGCCAGTGTCAGAAAGCTGGGTCTCAGTCGCAGGTCATGTGACAGCTTGCTCATGAGGAGTGGGCCATAATACCTGCAGAGAGACGCAGAAGTCTCAGTGACAGTTACAGGAATCGTTTGATTGCAGTGATTGCCTCAAAAGGTTGTGCAACAAACTATTAAGTTAGGGGTGCCATCATTTTTGTCCAGGCCTGTTCCAGGAGTTCATTTTTTATTATAATTCTGTTGAAGCATGGTTGAAAAGCAATGTCTGACTTTCACTGGTTAACATTCATAGAATTCTTATTTATTATTACTTTTGTCAGATTAAAGTTATTTCTGTGACCATTGTGAGTTTTTCTTTCATTGACCGAAGGCTACCAACAATTTTGTCCACGTGTGTATTTCTTTTTCTGTAGATGAACCTTTTTATGTTTAAATGACTATCAATCATGAAATGGGGTCGTGTTGTGTTATAGCTGACGCGGGCTACAGAGTTTGTGGTCGTTTAGCGTGCTAGCCACATGCTAATATGCTGTGGCCTGTCTTGCAATTCAGGGAAGTTTTGTGGATTTCACCATCATCACTACTTTGTCTACTTGAAAGATACTCCGGCAATCATCTTCTTAACCTAAGCTGTTCATGTTTATACTGAACTCATTTATACCAAAGTGTTATCGCATTAAAGGAACTGCTTCAGGTCCCCATTTATTCATGTAACTCAAGCCTAAGTAGTGTAACAGTTATAGTACTGATCACACAAACATCTGTCTAAAAACATGAATTACTACGTGTCTGAACAAATAATTTTATTTATTTCAGTTAAATTTTTCTTACAAGTATATGAATAGAACGAGAGCAGGAGAGATAACAGTTAGGTGTGGTCACAGTCACACAATGTACAGATCTGGCCAATAAGAATGCACACTTTTTCCTGTGAAATCCCGCAATTCGGAGCACGCCATGTCGCAAGATCCCACAAGCAACATTCGGGAATTTAAATAAATGTGTTGTGCTTCACTGAATATGGAAGGACTTCATCTAAGTACAACGAAGAATTGTGTATAATTAATTAGCCTAAAACCGTTTTATTTCCAATGCTGAAGCAAACATTGTTGTTCAGTTAGTGTTAACTATGCGAATGTCCTGATTCGTGAATATGACAAAATATCTTCGTTAAAACGTAAAAACGTGTCGACATTGAGCGCCATCAGAAGACACGAATGAACCAAAAATCTCAATATTTCTGTAAATATTCTTATATGCACACGAAGTGCTTCGGGCTTTTTATAATAATAAACATAATGTTTTCTTGCTGTTTGTGTCCAGCAGTTCATCCATTATTTGACCACGGCTGGAAATAATAGCTGGAATGTGGATTTTATGTGAATTTATGACTGAAATAAAGCTGTTCATCAGCGTGTGTGAACCCCGATTTGTCCGTAAACTTTCACTTTACAAAAGGCAGCGTTTTGATCAAAACGCTGATAAACCCGTTCGATTATCAATAAAAATGGCAGAAAGTCGTCGCGTCTCGCAATAATCCAGATCAAACACAATACACATGTCCATAAATAAAAAGGAATATTTAAGCATATACGCGGAATACATTTCACTTATTATTTGACAATATTACAGATTAACACAAGGAAAGAAGACGTTCTGAGCTCCAGTACAATGTGATGGTGAAATAGATTTTAGACAGAGACGTCTCTCGGTCTTGTTCATTCTTTTTAAACTCCTCAATTCTGCCAAATCCCCCATCAGTGAAACCGGTTTGATAAGTTCACAGCTATTGTGAATGAAAGGTGAGAAGAGGGATGACAGTGACTGGGGGTCTGCATGTGTTCACCTCGGAGCGCGCGGTATTCAGCGAGAAGACGAAAACTAAAACTAAATCATGTTTGCTTCAGCATTGGAGACAATATTGTTTTAGGCCAACTTTTAATAAAATTATACACTTTTGTATTCGTTGTTGTACTTCGTCTTTTTGCACACGTGTGCATCTTTAAATTCGAAGAGAAAATAATAATGGGCTGGTAGGCAGGTTATTTTTTCATGTAACTTAAACGGCTGAATGAAGTTAAATATACAGAATAAATGAATAATTGCGTTTGCTTTACATTTGAGCGCTCATGTGTAAATAGCTTTTTCATTGTATATTTACTCCCATATCATACATGTGTGTCTAATACTGTTTATTCATATTTTATATTACATGCAGTTTGTAATTTACTTGCAATTGTACTTTTAAAATATAACCTGCGTATCTACAGTATAAGTATATTTAACTACTTCAGCTGTGAATGAGAAATTTGGTCTGGCGTTTAAATAAAGACCTTGATAGAATTGTATTATTTAATGAATTATCTTATTAGAAAATGCATGGAAATGCAATTCTTATGCACACACACACGAAATAAACTCGCAGCACGCTGTCGTGTGGGAAAAGCCAGCGTTTATCTAGCGAGTAGCCTTTATAGAGTTTTGGTGAAAACGCTGCCTTTTGTAAAGTGAAAGTGCGAGCCGTGGGTTTACACACCCCGATTTTAAATGACTTGTAGATTCATTTTAAACAGTTTAGGGCATCTGGCACCGCTGGCACTGTTCTTATATTGCTCTTTGTCAGGGACATTTTTGGCTTCAGTAGACACACAATACTTCAGATTGAAACACGACTACCCCCTACAGGTAACGTACAGCATTTTCACAGCTTCCCACGAGCTGCCGCAGAAGTGCACGAGATCCCTTTTCTCCAAACGTGTGTTCTTACTGGCCAGATCTGTATGTACAGCATAACTAAAAGGGACAGACATGAGGGGGAACTGGGATGTAAAGCAACCAATCACTTCACCGTCAACAAACCTGAGTGATCAATGAGAGTGGGAGAGAGAGAGAGAGATATGTAGGGTCCCTTTCAGGTGATGCAATTTGATTTCTGGCATCTAGTTCGCTCATTAAACCACCTTAACTGCTCAACGAGGGCATCTGGTCACCTTTCTTTTTTTTTTAAATGACACTATTGATATCAGTGTTTAGTCAAGTTAAGTAGGCTTTTATTGTCACTTGAACCATGTACAGTTTAGTACACAGAAACTAAACGAAACAATGTTCCTCCAGGACCAAGCTGCTACATACAACATAAATTAACAGAAGCTAACTAGCTAACTAAGAAGCCTAATTATCTGGCTAGCTGAGACAAGACGGATTGACATTTAAGTTACCAAGGAATGTTTTCATATAAAAGAGATAACATAAAGTGCCTGTGCAAATGTGCAAACGAGCAACAACATGACAGTGACAACACGACAGCATGACATTACAGTACTGTGTGGTAATGAGGTACTGTAAACAGTAAACGTCTTGCGGTCGAGAGGGCTCAATTCCCAAACCAGACAGTGATGCAGCTGCTCAGGATGCTCTCAATAGTGTCCTCGGATGGTCACCAACCATCTCTTTTGTCTTGTTGACATTCAGAGACAAGTTTTTGTCTTTATACCAGTCCGTTAGCCTCTGCACTTCCTCTCTGTACACTTATTCTTCATTCTTGCTAAACTTGATGTGTGTCACTACACAGTCCACATGAGTCAGCAGAGTGAACAGCAGGGGACTGAGCACACAGTCTTCGGGGGCCCCAATACTCAGTGTGGTGGTGATGGAGGTGTAGTTCCCAATCCGTACTGACTGGATCCGGGACTTTCTGACCAGAAGGCCTCAGTTACAAAGGGAGATGTTCAGACCCCACAGGCTCAGCTTCCCGATCAAGTATTGGGGGATGATAGTGTTGAATGCTGAGCTGAAATCTGTGTACAGCATTCGAACGTAGGTGTCTTTATTATCCAAGTGTGTGAGGCCAAGATGGAGTGTGGTGCAGATGGCGTCGTCCATTAAACGGTTAGGATTGCGTATCTCAAACTGCAGTGGGTCCAGTATGGGGGCAGCAGGATCTTGATGTGACCACCGGCATCAGGCAAAGCCGAGGGCTTGCACTCTGGTTCACGCAGCTAGTCGAGGTCACGTAGCTTTTCCCTCAGCTCATCGTGGGTGTCATTAACCAGGTTATTTTTTTCCTGAAGTGTCTGGCGGTGGTATAGGTGGACACCAGTTGCGCCAGTGTCCATATACAGTGTAAGACAAATGCACTACAACACAAAGTAGCACCATCTTGGCTCCGGAGCAGCCGCTGTGTGCTACTGCTGCGCCGCTATCTTGGATTTTTTTTTTCTTCACATACACAACCATGTATAATACACAATCATGATAATGCTTATTATAAAGTTCAATGTTTATACAATACATTTATTAATCTGTCTAAACACAAACAGTTGACCACTTGTTATTTCTTCCAGGACTCTCTCATTCTGGGAGCGGTTGGATCTAATCATTGGGCTGGAAACCTGTATGAGGTCACAGGATCTGAAACTTCCATCAGTGAGATGGAAATCCAAGACCTCAACCTGAATAACGATTCATACAATGGTACATTACGCTGTTTGTTACACAAGGACAACAGTTTCTTTGAGCTGTTAGTGTATGTCCTGTACATGTGATTAGTGCAGGTCTAATGCAGAACCTCAGCAGCTGAGCTTACACTGTGCTGGTTCTGTAATAGTGTGTGTGTGTGTGTGTGTGTGTGTGTTCAGGTTACTCTGTTGTGGTTGGGCAGAGGGGCAGAGATTCCCTTGTGTTCTCTGGAGCACCGAGATCTAATTACAGGGGTCAGGTGACTCTGTTCAGGAAGAGCGCTGGCAAGTGGGAAGCCATCAGCAATATCGCAGGAGAACAGGTAAGAAACAGCCTTAGCACGCTAACATTATTCACCTTTATATGAAGTTCCTGTATTGTTTTAAAGAACTTGTGAGTTCTGGAATGTTAAAGTATCTCCTAAAAGAGAAAAACACAATTCTCAATTTGTGTATGTTTCCTCCACACTGTCAGGACTACGAGAAACAGAGAATATGAACATTGTTGAGTCTGATATTTTATTTAAACTTGAAATCAAAAATAACAATTTCTGTTGCAAAAATCGGATTAGATTTTAAAGTAAACAGTTCGCCTGCAAAATTAGATAAATACCATTTTCAGATTTTCACTGAATTGTGAATTGTTTCCCACAGGCATAGGAGGTTGTCTCCCAGATAGCACACCACTGAAGGTTCAACATTGGGCCAATGGCAGAGCATATGTTGGGTCAACGTTGGCATCAGTGGTTGGCCCAATGTCACTGTGACTGTTGACCCAGCGTTGGCTCATTGGTTCATACAAAGTACCCATTGCCGCAGACTGTCTTTTATATCAGGAGGCTCTGCATGTTCATCATCATCTTCACCTCTGTACTTTCACCATCAGCTTGATCACTGTAGCTCAGCTGTTCTTTATCATCATTATCAACATCATCTTCCCCATAATAGTCAGATGAAGAGCTTCTCTCAGCAATGTCAGCATCCATAACTTCTGAGCCATCTTGTCCCTCAAATCCCCCTAACCTTACTGAAACTGTACTTCTGGAATTTGTCCCTGTCCAATGACGTGTTGTTTTTTCAGACAATATTTTGTCCATTACCGTTCTTCTACAGCTGAAAAAAACCAAACTAAAATCTATTATGGTGATTTGCTCAATTCATTTATTGAGAGACAGGACTGCAAATGTTTAACTAGGGGAAAGTAGGTCACCAGGATGATGCAAGTGTGGAAAGGAGCCATAAATAACACAGAAAGCAGAAATGAATAACAACTTGGAGAATAATAACTTTCAGTAAAATTTTTTAAAGTCTTTTGGCTTAGTTTTATGGGCAATATTTAGGAAACAGAATTATACTCACAAATAGCTAGAAATCCTAAAAAAAAAAGCGACGTCTGTCCTTGTACACATTGTTCACACATGGAAGGTACTACCGGACCCACACGCACACACACACACACACACACACACACACTTGGTCATCCAGTAGAGTGAACGCAGAGAAGTGTCGCCATCGATCAGGGAGAACAGGAGCAACACAGGTGACATTGTTGGACCAACGTTGGTCCAGCGGCGTATCCACGGCGTTAGATATACAGTTCATTCAATGTTATTTATGTACAAGATCAGGAACCATCCCTCATATGAGCTCCTGATGCGATGGCATCATTGAGAGAGTCTGCTGCACAAAGATAAAGCAATACAATTTAATTTCCCATTTCCAACCAATGTTTTGCCAATGTAACAACGTATGCACTGCTGCTTGCCCAACGTTGGTCCTTCAGCGTTGTGCTATCTGGGATACATGCACTGGTTTAGCAGCATTTTATAGCCATTATGCACTTTACAGTAATATTTACAATAGATAATGGAATGGTACAGTCCCCAGAGATTTGTGAACAATTTCTGTAAAAGAGAAATGAGATTAATGAGTGTGGTTATGAAACCCCATGTGTGTGTGCAGCTGGATGATGCATGATCAGGCATTATATACTGCTACGTATAATAGAGTACAGTCATCATGTATTGATGTGGATACACCTGGGGTCAGGCGTAGCTCAGTGGTTAAGGCATTGGGCTATGGTTTGGAAGGTCCCAGGTTCAAATGCCACAACCACCAAGTTGACCACCAAATGCCTAAATATGGGACTGATGGAGAAGGAGGCTGATGATGCTTAAACTAAAGTGTGTTGTTTACACTTTTTCCTCAGTCTAATTTGATTCTAGTGATTTGTTACAAAAACATGAGCAAAAAGATGTGTTTTCTGATTCCTTCATAGAACTCAAACAACATATTATTGATACAAAATTGCATATGTACATAGCTACAAACACACATGGGCTGCTTCATCCATCATAACAAAAGTGTGGGACAGTTTAAAGAAATTTAAACTGATGTCACTCAAACATATTTTGGCATATTATTTTCACATTTATGATTTTTTTTCTTAACACCACTGCCCGTCATAGATACCATGCATCTAACAATTTATTATCCAACACATCTGCAGATCGGCTCGTACTTCGGAGGATCGGTGTGTGTGTTAGACCTGGACTCAGACAACAACACTGACTTCCTCGTGGTTGGAGCTCCGCTGTATTACCAACCTCATCCTCAGAGAGAGGGACGGGTGTATATCTACAGACTCGCACCACAGGTACACACACACACACACACAGACAATGTTACTGAAGCTGTCCTCAGCATACTGGACACAGTGGTTTACTACAGAGTCAGCCCCAAAAAATTTATACACACTTCAGAAACAAAAAAATAGTATGATGTATATTATATTAATACAATATCACGTTTTTTTTTTTTGGCTGACTCTGTATATACTGTGTGTGTGTACAGCTGGAGTTGGAGAAAAAGTTTGAGATTAGTGAATCAGCTCAGGGTCGGTTTGGGATGACTCTCGCTGCTGTAACAGATCTGAATGGAGACCATGTGAAGGATTTAGCTGTTGGAGCTCCACTGGAGGATGAGCAAAAAGGAGCCGTTTACATTTACCTTGGTAACCGTGAACACGGCATCCGCTCTAAGTACAGTCAGGTACAGCACAAACATCCACCCTAATACAGTCAGGTACACCTCAAACATCCACCCTAATACAGCCAGGTACACCTCAAACATCCACCCTAATACAGCCAGGTACACCTCAAACATCCACCCTAATACAATCAGGTACACCTCAAACATCCACCCTAATACAGTCAGGTACACCTCAAACATCCACCCTAATACGGCCAGGTACACCTCAAACATCCACCCTAATACAATCAGGTACACCTCAAACATCCACCCTAATACAGCCAGGTACACCTCAAACATCCACCCTAATACAGCCAGGTACACCTCAAACATCCACCCTAATACAATCAGGTACACCTCAAACATCCACCCTAATACAGTCAGGTACACCTCAAACATCCACCCTAATACAGCCAGGTACACCTCAAACATCCACCCTAATACAATCAGGTACACCTCAAACATCCACCCTAATACAGCCAGGTACACCTCAAACATCCACCCTAATACAGCCAGGTACACCTCAAACATCCACCCTAATACAATCAGGTACACCTCAAACATCCACCCTAATACAGTCAGGTACACCTCAAACATCCACCCTAATACGGCCAGGTACACCTCAAACATCCACCCTAATACAGCCAGGTACACCTCAAACATCCACCCTAATACAATCAGGTACACCTCAAACATCCACCCTAATACAGTCAGGTACACCTCAAACATCCATCCTAATACACCCAGGTACACCCCAAACATCCCCTCAAAGCAGAGCTGCTCCGCTACTGTCTTTTCCAAAATCTTAGAGATAAAGGGAAGGTTTGATATCGGCCTGTAATTGGACAGCTGACTGTGGTTGAGGTCAGGTTTCTTAATTATCGGTTTAATAACGTCTAATTTAAAAGATTTGGGGACTAACCCACTGCTGATTATTAATATTACTTTCAACAGGGGTTCTGTTATTGCTGGTACTATCTGTTTGATGTGTCGGTATAGGATCTAATATACAGGTTGACGATTTTGAAGAAGAGATGAGTGAAATTAGTTCTCTCGCTTCAAGGGGAGTAAAGTGTTCTAAGTTCTGATGTGATGTGGTTAGTTTATCATCTGTATCACTTACACTGTCCAGTTTCAAAACCTCAATTTCATGCTTAATATTTACAATTTTATTATTAAAGACGTTCATGGATATCCAAGATGGCGCCGGTGAGGTTGGCTGCCGTCACGACTGCTCCGACCTACTTTACTTTGTTTTCGTCTTTTAATTTAATTTCTAGCAACTTTAAACCGGCAAATTCATCACCATTGAGTGCATTAAGTACGATAGAGATTCTCTTATTTCTATTGGTCTACAATGTACTCACAATTCGACGTTTTTAACTCCGGATCCGAGCTGTCCGAGTGAGATCCTGAGGGAAAACAAAGGACGCGACGCGAAGCGGCGGCCCTGAGGGAAACAAGCCGGCGTCAGGAACAGGCTGAGAGCCCGTGCACACCGCACACCTCTGCCTAGTATCCTGCTCGCCAACGTCCAGTCACTGGAGAACAAGCTCGATGACCTCAGGGCCAGGATAAAGTTCCAGAGAGACATTCGGGACTGCAATCTTCTCTGCTTCACCGAGACATGGCTGAACCCAGTGGTGCCGGACCACGCCATCCAGCCGGCCGAGTTCTTCTCGGTTCACCGCATGGACAGGACAAGGGACTCGGGGAAGACAAGGGGAGGCGGCGTGTGTTTAATGGTGAACAGCGGCTGATGCAACAGCGCGAGCATTGTTCCTTTCGGACGCTCCTGCACACCCAACCTGGAACTATTGACTATCAAGTGTCGTCCTTTTTATCTTCCTCAGGAGTTTACATCGGTCATAATCAGCGCCGTTTATATTCCGCCACAAGCGGACACGGACACTGCCTTATGTGAGCTGCATGAGGCACTCTCACAGCACCAGACACAACACCGGGACGCTGCGCTCATTGTGGTGGGGGACTTTAACAGTGCCAACCTCAAACGCGCAGCGCCGAACTTTTATCAGCACATCACCTGCCCGACCAGGGGTGAAAGGACACTGGACCACTGTTACACAACAGTCAAGGACGGCTACAAGGCACAATCTCGTCCACCGTTTGGGAAATCCGACCATGCCGCCATCTTCCTCATGCCAAAATACAAACAAAGGCTTAAACAGGAAGTTCCGGTTCAGAGGGAGGTTGCTCGCTGGTCGGACCAATCGGTGGCCGCGCTTCAGGACGCACTCGATGACACAGACTGGGACATGTTCCGAAACAGCTCCGATGACGTCAGCATGTTTACGGAAGCGGTTGTGGGATTCGTCGGGAAACTAGCGGATGATACCGTGCAGAAAACGACCATCAGAACGTTTCCCAATCAGAAGGCGTGGGTGGATAAAACCATCTGCGACGCTCTGAGATCTCGCGCCGCTGCCTACAACGCGGGACTTGCATCGGGGGACATGGACCTGTACAAGGCTGCGTTCTATAATGTCCGGAAGGTGGTTAAAGAGGCGAAGCAGCACTACGGAAGGAAACTAGAGTCACAACTCCAACAGAGTGACTCTAGGAGCCTGTGGCAGGGACTAAGGACAATAATGGATTATAAAGCACCAACATTCGGTATGACGAACGCGGACATGACTCTGGCAGACGAGCTGAACACCTTTTATGCTCGCTTCGAGGCTGCAGCTAAAGACGCTAGCGTTGCTAATGCTACCGGCGCTAACGGCTGCAGAGAGGAAGTCACTGCCAGCACCGGAAACGCGTTCATCATCTCCGAGCATGACGTGAGGAGAGCCTTCAAGAGAGTGAACATCAGGAAAGCAGCAGGACCAGATGGCATCTCAGGTCGAGTCCTCAGAGCCGGCGCAGACCAGCTAGCACCTGTGTTCACAGAGATATTCAACCTCTCTTTGTCTCAGTCGGTGATTCCTACATGCTTTAAGGAGTCCATCATTGTTCCTGTTCCGAAGAAACCCCATCCTGCTTCCCTCAATGACTATGGACCTGTAGCCCTCACATCACTGGTGATGAAGTGCTTTGAACGGCTGGTCAGAGACTTCATCATCTCTTCCCTACCCAACACTCTGGACCCACTACACTTTTCATACCGCCCGACCCGCTCTACAGATGATGCCATCTCTCATCTCCTCCACACAACACTCACTCACCTGGACACTAGAAGGGGGAATTATGTTAAAATGCTTTTCATCGACTACAGCTCAGCATTTAATACCATAATTCCCTCCACACTCACCACCAAGCTGGAGCACCTGGGACTCAGCTCATCTCTGTGTCAGTGGATCTCTAATTTCCTAACTGGGAGACCACAGGCAGTAAGGATGGGTGGACACGTCTCAGCCTCTCTCACTCTCAGCACTGGAGCCCCACAGGGTTGTGTTCTGAGCCCCCTGCTGTACTCTCTGTACACACATGACTGTGCGGCCACTACCAGCTCCACCACCATCATTAAGTTTGCTGACGACACCGTCGTGGTGGGCCTGATCTCTGACAACGACGAGACAGCCTACCTGAAGGAGATTGGAAATCTGGAGAACTGGTGCCAGAGGAACAACCTTCTTCTAAATGTCAGTAAGACAAAGGAGCTGATAGTGGACTTCTGCACTAAGCAGGAGAGGAACTACCAGACCCCCGTCATCAACGAGAGCCCAGTGGAGAGAGTGGACTGCTTCAAGTACCTCGGTGTTCACATCACGCAGGACCTGTCATGGTCCTGTCACATCTACACCGTGGTGAAAAAGGCCTGACAGCGTCTCTACCACCTCAGACGCCTGAGAGACTTTAGACTGCCCTCCAAGGTGCTCAGGAACTTTTACTCCTGCACCATAGAGAGCATCCTGACGGGAAACATCGCAACCTGGTTCGGGAACAGAGCCATTGCAGGACAGACGAGCCCTACAGAGGGTGGTGCGATCAGCTGAGCGCATCATCCAAACTGAGCTCCCTGACCTGCACTCTATCTACATGAAGCGGTGCTGGACCAAGGCCAGGAAGATCATGAAGGACCTCAGCCACCCCAGCAATGGACTGTTCTTTCTGTTGCGGTCTGGGAAGCGCTTCCGCTCCCTCAAGGCCAATACAGAGAGACTGAGAAGGAGCTTCTTCCCGCAGGCGATACGGTCTCTCAATCAAACCAATACACTGGACTAAACACCTCTGCATTTTCTTGCACACACAGAACAGACAATTATGTCAATGCACATTTGCACATATATGCACATTTGCACACTTCAAGGACTTCTTTTCACATCCCCCTCATCTCATTAAAATACTACCTCAAGTTTTTCACAGACTTAAGTTGTAATATATTATATTATACTTCAGATTTTATATATATATATATATATATATATATATATATATATATATATATATGTATATAATCTAATCATTTTCCTTTTAACTGGAGCTACATTATCTAAGCTATAACGAACTGCTGACTCTAGATATTCATTTGCCTGTTCGAGTTCTGTGAAGTCAGATGGCGACCCAATCAAAGTAGATAATTCTGGAAGATTATTGATAAAGCTCTGTGCGGTATTTGATGTAAATGTACGTTTAAGGTGGAAGCGCGGTGCTGTGCGTACATTATTACTATAACACGCTTTAATCGAGATAAGGTAGTGATCTGAGATAACTTCAGACTGTGGAATTGTGGTTATATTTCCTATACTTAATCCGAAGGATAATATTAAATCTAAAGTGTGACCTGCTTTATGAGTGGGTCCTACTACACACTGATTTACTCCTACTGAGTCCAGTATGGACAAGAATGCTGTTCTCAGAGGGTCTTCTGGATTCTCAAAATGAATATTAAAGTCTCCAGCAATTAACGCTTTGTCTACAGAAACAACAAGGTTTGAGAGGAAATCTGCAAATTCGCAGAGAAACTCCGAGTACGGCCCAGGGGGTCTGTAAATGATGATTAGCGGGATTGACTGAGCTGACTTTGTTACTATAGAGAACTTCAAATGCATTAAATTTAAAACTGTGTTTTTGTACGAGAGACAGATTATGGTTATAAATAACTGCGACTCCTCCTCCTCTACCAGTTAACCGAGGCTGGTGTATGTAGCTGTATCCAGGAGGACTAGCTTCATTTAGAGCCACATACTCGTCCTGTTTAATCCAGGTTTCTGTTAAACATAATATGTCAAGCTCCTGATCTGTGATAGTTTCATTAACAATAACTGCTTTAGATGCAAGAGATCTAATATTTAACAGTCCTAGCTTCAGATCAGAGGTGCCGGCTGCTCATTCAGTGAGATCTGAGTTTGTGGAGTCTGTTAATTAAATTACTAAAACAGACTTTCTGAGTCTTTCTAAATGTATGTTTATGTTTATCTCGGGGAACAGACACAGTCTCAATATGATGAACCCTGAGTGACGACTCTATGCAGCTAGCAGACGGTTGGTTTAGCCTGTCTGTCTGCTCCCTGGCCTTGGCTCTGGATTGTCACCGATTAACTCGGCCTCTTCTGAGACTATGTGCTATACTGCAAGAAATGAGAGCAGCACCTTCCCGAGTGGGATGGACACCGTCCCGCCCTAACAGGCCAGTTTTGCCCTCAAAGGTCTTCCAGTTGTCTATGAAACCAACGTTGTTTTCGGAGCACCACCTGGACATCCAGTGGTTCAGCGACCATAACCTGCTGTAAGCTATGTCGCCACGTCTCATTGGGATGGGACCAGAGCAAACTACTTCTTCGGACATCGCCTTCGCTATTTTAAACACCTCTGTAAAGTTACTCTTACTAACCTCTGACTGACGAAGGCGTGTATCGTTAGCTCCAGCATGTACCACTATCTTAGAGAACCTATGCTGACCTAGAGCCCTAAGATTACCTGCTATGTCCGGTGCTCTGGCTCCCGGGATACACCTGACCACTGCCGCTGGCGCCCCTAAAGGCCTAGCTAATTTCACGTGTCTCAGTATAGAGTCTCCTATAACCAGAGCTCTTTCAGGTTTCTCAGCGGGTGCATCACTGAGGAGAGCGAACCTGTTGGACACGTGAAGCGCAGAAGAGGTGTGCTCCGATGGGCTAGCCTTAGTGTTAGCTTTGGCTGAACGAGTATGCCGCCGAGTCGTCACCCACTCGCCCCGCTGTGAGGCTCTACTGCCGGAGTCGGGGGATGATTATTTCCGCCTGCGGCACCCAGACTTTCTGCTACAGGAATAACGCTGCTCTCGCGCTCTCTAACCCTCTCTAAAGTCTGGATACGCTCCTCTAATGCTAATATCTTCTCAGTCAGAGTGCTAACAAACACGCACCTATCACAAATAAAATTATAACTAACGACGGAGGAAGAATGTCTAAACATCCTGCACTCCACACACTGTAAAAGCTGAATAGTATTCATTATAGTGTACCTGAGTCGGAGTTCAGTCGTTTGGAGCTGGATTCGGTTTAGACGAAGAAACTCGCAGGTTCTCCAAAAAGCGCAAAAAACGGAAAAAGACGTAGCCCAGTAGTATGGAAATGTAAAAATTAGTTGCTATTAATATTATTATTGTATGAACAAAAAGCTATATAATTTAAACGCTGATACGAGCGGGAAACTTTCGCAGCAACGATACAAAAACAGCTGTTTTTATATATATATATATATATACACCACTTTATCCTGTATTTAGGGTCCACCCTGAATGCAGGATAAATCCACCCTAATACAGCCAGGTACATCTCAAAAATCCACCCTAATACAGCCAGGTACACAACAAAACATCTGCCCCCACTAGTGACATACAGCTGGGGCCAAACGTTTTGAGAATGACACAAATGTTAATTTTCACAAAATCTGCTCTTTCGGTGTGTTTAGCTCTTTGTGTCAGATGTTATGCCTGGCTACTGAAGTATAATTACAAGCGTTTCATGAGAGTCAAAGGCTTTTATTGACAATTATGTTAAAGAGTCAGTATTCACAGTGTTGATCTTCTTTTTCAAGACCTCTACATTTCACCCTGACATGCTGTCAGTCACCTTCCGTTTCACACCCTGACTGATGGCGCAGAGTTTGTGTTTGTCCACCTGCCTCTTGAGGATTGACCACAAGTTCTCAATGTGATTAAGGTGGAGTTTCCTGGACATGGACTCAAAGTTTCCATGTTTTATTCCCCAATACACTAAGTTATGACTTTTGCCTCATGGTAAGGAGCTCCATCATGCTGGAAAAGGCATTGTTCATCAACAGACTGTTCTTGGATGGTTGTGAGAAGTTGCTCTTGGAGGATCTTTTTGTACCGTTTTCATGGCCGTATTCTGAAACTAAATTGTGAGTGAGTCCAGTCCCTCAGCTGAGAAGTGATCTTACAGAGGACTGGTCTCTGCTTTACTGTTGGCATGACACAGGACGGGTGGTAGCGTCACCTTCTCTTCTCCGGTCAAGCTTTTTTCCTGGATGCCCCAAACAAAGGGGAAGGGGATTGATCAGTGAGAAGGACTTTACTTTTCTCTGATGATTTCCTGCAGAGAACTGGATTCTTTGCTGCCCATCTTGGCTGTGTCATGCCAACAGTAAAGCATCCCGAGACCATTCATGTGTGGGATTGCTTCTCAAATAAGAGTGGGATAACTCCCAATTTTGTACACAAAATGGTACAAAAACATCCTTTGAGAGCAGCCTCTCACCATCCTAAACAGTTTGATTAACAACAATTTTTTTTCCAGCATCAGCTCCTTGCTGTAGTGGCTCAGGGAACTAGCATCTATTTTTGTGTCCATGGCCAGGAAACTCCCCTGACCTTAATCCCGTGATGCATCAGTTTATTGAATTGGGGCTGAAGAAAAGGTGAAGAAAAGCCAGTAGCTTCTGCATCACACACACTTAGCAAGGCAGAGCAGAATTATGCAAAGATTGAGCGTGAGGCTTTGGCAATTGTATTCAATGTAGACTGGAAAATCAATCTATATCTTTATGAACGCACGTAAAGTTCACCACCCTTTGATTACAATCTTTGGGTCCCCAAAAGGAATTCTGTCTATGGCAGCTGTATGAGAGCAAAGGGGGGCTTTACTTTTTTCTGAGCATAATTATACAATTGAGTATAAAAAGGCTGAACATCAGGCAAATGCAGATGACCTTTCCAGTTTGCCAGTACAAGTGGAGCATGGGGAGAAAAGGACGCTGTGAATTTGTTCTACCTTAGACAGATGGAGAAACTGCCTGTAACTGCTTCTGATATTTGGCATGAGATGCTAATTGAACCAACCCTGTCAGCAGTGCTTGAAATGGTCACAAAAGGAACTAGAGCTGGGAATCTGGACAGTAATAATTCACTCGCACCTTGAACAGATGTGGCCATTAACAATGATACGAGATACGAGTCCTGCACAGTGTCCAGAGGGATCCTGAGTCATTCTTCTTGCAGGATAGTGTCCAGGTCACTACGTGATGCTGGTGGAGGAAAATGTTTCCTGACTCGCTCCTCCAAAAACACCCCAAAGTGACTCAGTAATATTTAGATCTGGTGACTGTGAGGCCATGTGAGATGTTCAACTTCACTTTCATGTTCATCAAACCACTCTGTCACCAGTCTTGCTGTGTGTATCGGTGCATTATCATCCTGATACACTGCCCCGCCTTCAGGATACTGGATTCAAGATGTTTGACCTATTGGGTGCACATGGTCCTCCAGAATGGTTTGGTAGTCTTTGGCAGTGACGCGCCCATCTAGCACAAGTACAGTGAATGGCATGATATTGCAGCCCAAACCATCACTGATCCACCCCCATGCTTCACTCTGGGCATGCCACAGTCTGGGTGGTACTGTACGCTTCTTTGGGGCTTCTCCACACTCTCCCAGATGTGAGAAAGACAGTGAAGGTGTTTCACATTATCCACAACCCAGGATTTTTGCTGCTGGCACCATTGAAACTGACATCTGGCATTGGTATGAGTGACCAAAGGTTTGGCTATAGCAGCTCGGCCATGTACGTGAAACAGGAGAGTTGAGGTGCACATTTAATTCTGCAGTGAGTTGGGCAGCTGTGGTTTTATGTTTTTTTGGATACACTGCGGGTTCGCACCCAGACATCCCTTTCAGACGGCTCTTGTGTCCACAGTTACTCCTGTTGGATGTGGTTTGTCCTTCTTGGTGGTGTGCTGACATTACCCTGGATACTGTGGCTCTTGATACATCACAAAGACTTGATGACTTGGTCACAGATGAGCCAGTGAGATGACACACCAACAATTTGTCCTCTTTTGAACCCTGATATGTCACCCATAATGTGTGCATTGTAATATTTTAAGCAAAACTGTGCTATTACTCTGCTAAATAAACACTCTGCTCTTACTGGTGGAATGTGCAATCAATGACGATTAAATTTAGCCATGAAACCTCCAACACTAAATTGGCCAGTGTTTCAATTTCATCATACAATCCCTGTATGTGTATGATTAAAAATGATGGAGCATTTTAAGTTAATTTCACGGTTACCAGGAAAAAATGCAATTGGACCCACCTCCGGAACGGGTGACCCCATGATGCTGGTGCTGGTATGCTGGTCACCTTACTGATTACCAGCACCAAAACACAACATATGCCGCTATAATTGCTGGTCAAGCTGGTGACTAGCTATGATGGTCTATGCTGGGGTTTTAACCAATGAAAGTCAGACATGTCACAGCAATGTCTGACTTTAATTGGTTAACATTCATAGAATTCTTATTTATTATTACTTTTGTCAGATTAAAGTTATTTCTGTGACCACTGAGAGTTTTTCTTTCATTGACCGAAGGGTACCAACAATTTTGTTCACGTACATTTCTATTGCCAGTGCATTTATATAAAAGGTTTGTGTTTTTAGACAACCCACAGATATTTAATAAATGTAAAATAATGCATTTACATGTTTTTAATAAATTGATTGTTTTTGTCTAAAAATAACACTACACGGTCCGTGTATTTACATCACACACTATTTTCAGTACTAGCTATTAAAATACAAGATAATGAGCTAAAATGGTAATCAGTTTTAACTACCAAAACCTTCCTGGTGGCCCAGCATATAAATCATGCTGGCCTATGCTTCAATTCTGTTTTCAATTCAATTTTATTTGTATAGCGCTTTTAACAATTAACACTGTTGCAAAGCAGCTTTATACAAGCAAAAGAATTATATAAGTGTGTATGAGAAGTGAACATGTATTAATCAAAATGGTCAGATGGTCCCTGATGAGGAAGTCGAGGGCGACGGTGCTGAGGGAAAAACTCCCTGAGATGGTAACAGGAAGAAACCTTGAGAGGAACCAGACTCAACAGGGAACCCATCCTCATCTGGGTGATAACGGAGAGCAGGGATTGATCTGCACTCATACTGTGTGTCAGGAGGCTGCAAGTTCAGTAGAACAGGAGACGTGTTTAAGTTCATATGGAGTCCAGTTGGTTATTGGAGACTCAGGTAGACTGTAGGAGACTCCAGTCCTGAACCATCGAGCGACTGCAGTCACGAGTCCTCAGAGAAACAGCTGTCTGTATCAGCCGAGGACAGGAGCGTCTTCATGGAAAGTGGAATCGTCCCCAGTCACCACACGCGTCCCAGACAGACCACACGGGGCTCCATGTGATGAGATCTCTATGCTGGATTTTTCAGCAGGCAGCCGGTCTTCCATCAGTTATGATGGTTCTCCAGATAAACCAGCACTAGACCAGCACTAACCAATATTAACCAGCACAGACCAGCATATAAATCATGCTGGCCTATGCTGGACTTTTCAGCAGGTCCGCGGCGCGTGTGCGCTCTTTCACTTTGCAGAGTTTTGTTCAAAAGGCAGATGAACGCACGCACACACGCACCGATATAGCGGATATAGATATAAGAGTTTTTTTTTTTTTTTTTTTATCAAATTTTTCCTCACGCAATCTCCCAGAAATACAACGAGTACAGATTTATACTTGCTAAATAACCGCTATTTTTTTGGTGCTGCACAAAAATTTCACTTTGTTTAGGCGCTTTATTTCAGTCATAATATACTAACATTTTTGCTGTGTAGTTTTTTTTTGTGTAAGTGTGTACGTAAGAATTGTATTCCAGTGAAGGTTTAGAAACCATGATTTATTTTTGTTTTTGTTTATCCCAAAAAAAGCCTAGTTAGTGTGAGGAATCTGAGAGTATAGGGGCGTTTTCTCCCTTGGGTCCGGGAACCGTTTCCGAGCACACTTGGCCCCAGGACCAGGTGATTTTTGTCTGTTAGCAATCGTTCCGAGCTCGGGAACTGATCCCTGTACCGGTTGCAGAGGTGGTCTTGGGAACAATTCATGCGTTCCCGAGCATGGAAGGCGGGACATGCGGCTCAAAAGCTCACAGCGACGTGATGTAATAACTATTCCACGTTGTTGTTTTTCACGAACAAGTATGGCTGCTAAGGGTTCTAAGTCATTTCAAAATGACTTTGAGAATTTGATTTGTGCAAGCCTCCTCTCAGCAATAATATGGTTGTATCTTTGGTTAATTTCTTGCTTAATGCTTTAATTGTCTTGCGGACAGACACTTTGGAGGATGCACAGGTTGAGACACGTGAAAACAGCGCACGCCTGGTGAGCAGAAGAAAGAGGACATCATGAGCGTTCTGAGCAGTTTCATGGAGTTCATGCAGAAAACCAGTTCATGGAGTTCATGCAGGATGAGTGGAGCCGGCAAAAGCATGAGCAGGAAACGCTGGATGCATGGACAAAGGCTCAGATGGAGATGGAACAGCGCCGCCTCCAGATGCAGAGGGCGGAACGTGTGGAGATGATGAACATGATGGGAAGACTTTTTAATGTCATGGCACCGTCTGCTTCATTCCAGCACCACACTCCCTCACAAATGCAACCTCTTCCTCTTCCTCACTGCTACCAGGGGCCTCGTATTCACCAGTCTGCTCGGGAGACGCCACATTTCACATCGCCTCCCAGAGCTAGGGAACCGCTGCCACACACCTCTTACGGTGCCCCCACAGAGGAGCCAAGCACCTCATCATATCAAAACCTTTAAGCTGACACTTGTATAATTATTGCATGTACAACTGCTTCTGTTGTACGTATCGTTTCCATTGCACATCCTGTTTCATTGTACGTGCAATTAACTATTTGGTCTACATGACCGTTTACATTTGATACATTTCTAGTTCACACACTGTTTTATTATACATGCAGTTTACATTCTGGTTCTAGTCCACGTAAGGTTTACATTTTATACATATTGCTGAGCCGGCAGTTGTAGGTTTGTAGTGCAGGTGTTGCACCACTTCCAGGGTATGGTTTCATCAACCATGGAAGGAGTGGGTATGCAGCATCACCTAACATTACCACCGGTACATCCACAAACACAATCTGCTCTGTGAGCTTGGGAAACAGTGCTCCATCCTTTCCTGAATGGGAAAACACTGGAATTACCAAATTACAAAGTTGAATTAAGCTGAATGACGTTGTGTGTGTGTGTGTGTGTGTGTTTGTGTGTGTATTATCAGTCTAGTCCCTTTTTGTTGAGGAGACGGGTGGCTTGTAGAAAAAAGCTGTTGCATAGTCTGGATGGTCCACCATACCTTGAAGAACGACAGAGTAGAACCCCTTACAATTGAAATAGTCTGAAGGAGTATCTAATGCAGCTAAAATGCCTATGTGGGTCCCATCAACAACTCCCTCACACTGCAATAATTATTCCACCAATCACGAAAACCTGCAATTATGACTTTAAATTCTTCTTCCGATGTTTTTTTAATATACTGTGTGAGTAAGTTGTCCATCATAAGCGAGGCCACATTATTAGCCATGGCACAAGCTGTGGAAAGGCCAATACCAAATAAATGTCAAATAGTCTGATACTAAACATTTTAGTGGTCAATCTCCAGAGGCATATAGCCACACGTTGTTCAACAGGCACTGGATGTCTAAGCTGGGTTACATCTCTTGCGAAGGATGCTGCACAGCTGTAGGAACGTTGTCTTCCTCATGCGGAAATGTCGGAGCCATTCCTGGTCTCTCCAGGCAGAGCACATGCTGGCACCACACATCAGACGTTTCCCGCACCCAGATGTTCCTGAGGGAGAATAGAAAGTACATGAATACATACTTTTCATTCACTATACTGTATACATTATATTCCATATCAGAACTATTTACCTTTTTGGTTCTATTAAACAGACAGTTTAACGTCTATGCTTCATTGCACATACTGGTAACCTGTTGTATTCTATTGTACGTGGGTTTCTAGGATAGTTCACCTAAATACTTTGGGGGGGAAAAAAAGTGTTTGGCAAAACTTTTAATTTTAGCATTTTATAGTACATATATCTATCTTCTTATCTAGTTTGGAATCTTTTTTTAACAAACTATTTACTAAATTTGTATGTGCTATGACCAACTGAAGAAGTGAAACAAAAGGATATTCTACAACACCTACCTAGTGCCTATCACACACAGTCCTTTATAAAAAGTATAATACACATACAGACCGCCATGTTTCTAACAAACTTAACAAGTTAAATGTTAGACGACACCAGGTTACTCACCTTATGGTTGCGAGTAGAGTTATTAAGGCATTCCTCATTTCGTTTAGGCAGAAAACAAACCAACTTCATATCTACCGCCACCTACTGTATCCAGTTGTGTAAATACACAAGTGTGTCTGGGATCGGAACAGATGTTAGTGTGCACACAGAACCGCGGGGGATTGGGGAGGAGGAGAAATTGTGCTTGGGTACAGAACCGAACAGATCGTTCCCAGTGTGAAAATGCACAAGGTGTGAACAGCTGAGACAATAGAAGTCCTGGTGAAACCTAATGTTACCTGAGCCAGGTGTGAATGGGTCTTACATCTTCATGAAAAGTCAAATTCAAATGTTATTTGTCACGTTCACAGTCATACACATTACGATGCAGTGAAATGCTTAGACGACTGCCCGTGACCTTAAAATAAAAGGACTGTTAATAGGAAATAAATATGAAAGAGAAAATAGAAAGGATATTTAAGTCAAGTCAATTTTATTTATATAGCGCTTTTAATAATTGACATTGTCGCAAAGCAGCTTTATACAATAAAAAGAAGTAAGTTTGTATGCAATGTGTATGAATCAAAATGATAAGATTGTCCCTGATGAGCAAGCCGAGGGCGACGGTGGCAAGGAAAAACTCCCTGAGATGGTAATAGGAAGAAACCTTGAGAGGAACCAGACTCACCAGGGAACCCATCCTCATCTGGGTGATAACGGAGAGCAGAGAATGATCAGCATAATAATGTGTACTGGAAGTTCAGTGTAACAGGAGATGTGTTAAAATTTAAATTAAATGGAGTCCAGTTTGTTCCCGGAGGCTCAGGTAGACTGTAGGAGATTCCAGTCCTGAGCTATCGAACAACTGAAGTCACAGGTCCCCAGACAGAGAGAGGGAAAGGAGAGAGCAGAAAAGGAGAGATAACAGTTAGGTCTGGTCACAGTCATATAAGGTGAATGTATATTAGTGCAAAGTGCAAGCAGGGACTCCGGCAGGACTAACTATAACAGCATAACTAAAAGGGAGAGCCAGAAGGAAACACAAACATGAGGGGGAACTGAGATGTAAAGCAACCAATCACCTCACCGTCAACAAACCTGAGTGAACAATGAGAGTGGGGAGGACAGCATCTAAACATAGCAGTTCACCAGAATACTCTACGTCCATGAGTCCCCCAGATCTGCTCCTTTACCTAAGGCTCATCTATTTACAAACATGCTGCGCTAAATAAATAGGTTTTTAGCCGAGACTTAAACACTGAGACTGTGTCTGAGTCCCGAACATTAACAGGAAGACTATTCCATAACTTTGGGGCTTTGTAAGAAAAAGCTCCGCCCCCTGCTGTAGTTTTAATAATACGTGGTACTGACAGGCAGCCTGCATCCTTTGATGGAAGTAGGCGTGGCGGATCGTAAGACACTAACAGTTCACTCAGATACTGCGGCGCGAGACCATTTAGTGCTTTAAATGTCAAAAGTAGTATCTTAAAATCAATGTGAAATTTGACAGGGAGCCAATGCAGTGTAGATAAGATAGGGGTGATGTGCTCGTATCTTCTGGTTCTAGTGAGGACTCTCGCTGCTGCATTCTGAACTAACTGAAGCTTGTTTATACACCTAGTTGAACAACCAGACAGTAAGGCGTTACAATAATCCAACCTAGAGGTGATAAAAGCATCAACTAGTTTTTCTGCATCATTTAGTGACAATATGTTTCTTATCTTGGCAATATTTCTAAGGTGAAAGAAAGCTATCCTGGTGATATTATCTACATGAGCTTCAAACGAAAGGCTGGAATCTATAATCACACCGAGGTCTTTTACTGTTGCACTTGATGGAACAGAAAGGCATCTAAAGTTACAGTCTGATCAGAAAGCGTACTTCTAGCTACTTGTGGTCCTATGACTAGAACTTCTGTCTTATCAGGATTAAGCAGAAGAAAATTAATTAACATCCAATCTCTTATGTCCTGCACACACTGCTCAATTTTAGTAAACTGGTTTTTCTCATCTGGTTTTGCTGAGACATATAATTGTGTGTCATCAGCATAACAGTGAAAACTAATACCATGTTTATGAATTATGTTGCCCAGAGGAAGCATGTAAAGGGAAAAAAGCAGTGGGCCTAAAACTGAGCCCTGTGGAACACCAAACTCCACTCGAGAACATGAGGAATGGTCACCATCTAAATCTACAAACTGATAACGATCAGTCAAATAGGCTCTGAGCCACACACACACAAAAAATTTAAAAAAACTTAACTAAGAAAGAATAAAATATCTGTACAATACAAAATATACAATATAAGGAAAAAATAAGAAAAACCTAGCTTTCCAATATAGAATTATGAAATTTGTGTGGGAATGGAGTTGAATAGAAATAGCAATGTCCAGAGGGTTTGCAAATATGCTGGAAAGTGTCATATTTAAAATGGCGTATGTGCATCACATCCATGAGTGTGCAGGTGTGCAGTGACCACTAGTGTCAATGAATGTCCAGAGTGAGTGCAGAAACATGTGGATATGCAAAATGTATGAGTACTGAGTGGTGTATTGCCTGCGGGAAGAAGCTCCTCCTCAGGCTCTCTGTGTTGGCCTTCAGAGAGCGGAATCGCTTTCCTGACCACAACAGAGCGAACAGTCCATTGCTGGGGTGGCTGAGGTCCTTCACCATCTTCCTGGCCTTGGTCCAGCACCGCTTGCTGTAGATCGAGTGCAGGTCAGGGAGCTCGGTGTGGATGATGCGCTCAGCTGTATAGTCATAGATTATTCAGTGACACAGAGGTTCTGCTGAAAAAAGTTAGGCACATCAGTCACTTTACCCCAAATAAAAAGTCTTTCGGAGTGTTATAACTTAGTTGTTTTGCTATGGACACACAGCCAACACTTTCATGAACTCATTTCTGTCTTCAAAACAATCTGCCAGGTTTGTTTATTCTCCTTTTACTCTACTTTTCTGATAAGAGTTTGAAATTCAATTTTTTTGTCTGTACAATTTGACAAGTTTAAAAGTTGCACATGAATCTGACATATTTACATCAGCAACATTATGAAAGCCCAGTTTGTTCTCTATGTAAATAAGGGAAACTGTATTAGCTATGTTAATATATATATATTGGTTGAAATTTACACAAATTTAAGAAGAGCGCTGAATCACTGCAGGTCTTCAGAAAGGCCTCAGATCCCTAAGTTCAGTAGCTCAGTGGTTGAGTCATTGGACTACGGTTCAGAAGGTCCTAGGTTTAAACCCCATGACCATCAAGTTGCCACTGTTGGGCCCTTGAGCGAAGCCCTTAACCCTCCGCTGCTCAGATGTGTAATGAGATAAAAAATGTAAGAGGCTCTGGATAAGGATGTCTGCCAAATGCCTAAATGTAAAATATAAAGGGTTAAAGAGACTGATGTGCCTAACTTTTTTTTTTTCAGCATGTTTCACTGAATAATCCATGACTCTTGATGAGTATGTAAGACCTATTGACACTTGCTGACTCGTATATATCAGATGTTCACACCTATACACACACAAAAACATGCTTCTTTTGAAGGAAAAAAAAACATAAAGCATGGTTTCTGAAACACTAATTGAAATGCAATTCTTTTGCACGTCCAAAAAATAAACTACACAGCAAAAATGTTATATTTTATTATATTATGACTTGAATAAAGTGGGTCACATGAAGGAGTGCACTTCTTTTTGTAAAAGCCAGCGTTTATTTAGCGAGTATTCTATATATTTGAGTTTGTTGCATTTCTGGGAGAGTATGTCAGTATTTTCATTGATAAATCTGCTCATATCTGCACATGTGTTTATCAGCCTTTTGATCAAAATGTTTGAAGCACTTTGCGTGGATTCATGCATCAAGTCATTTTCTCGGGGAAAGATCCTTACGTGCATATAAGAACATTCACTTTAAAATATAGATTTTTTTGTTGTTGTTTAAGATATGTTGTTTTTGACATATTCACATATCAGGACATTCACATACAGTAGTTAGGTAGCCTACTATCATGACATAAAATTAATTTTAAGCCCATTTAAACCGAGGCATTGCCATGTCTTTCATTGTTTTGTCCCTGTTAAGACATTACAAAAACTATATAAGATTTAAGACATCTGATTTCATCATTATGAAAATAATTAAAAGCGCATATACACACATTCATCATGAAAAATCTATTGTAAAACTTTAAATAAACTTTTTGTTTAAACATGTTTGCTTCAGCATTGGAAACAATATTGTTTTATGCTACTAATTATACACAATTCTTTGTTGTACTTGGTCTGGCTTTTAGATAAAATCCTTTAATGCGCCATCTGGTGGATATTCAGTGAAGCACAACACATTTATTTAAATTCTAAAATGGTGCTTGCAGGATCTGGTGGCACTCCATGAGACGAACTGCCGTCTTCTGCGGGTGTATTTGGCTGAGTTTGAGGTAACATATAGGCTTTGGTTAACTGCAGTTGGTCGATGAGAAGAGAAGATATGTTAACTTGACATTTAAATGGAAAACACCAATATATCATGAAAAATTTACTTTGGAAAAATTAGTTAATCCCAACATTCAACAGATGGCACTGTAATATTTTTAAAACATTCTTGAGTGTGCGACTGACATCTACTTAATAAACACAATCTCACACCTTCATTCTGCGCACATTCTAATAATGTATTGATAATTAAATTTATTGAGTGGGATGATTGTCACATCATTTTAAAGTGAAAACTCTAGGCTACAGGGTCACGTTCACAAACGTCTGGTCAATAAATGCTTCAAATGTGTTCTGTGATCTTAGTTACTTTTTTTTTTTTCAATAAATAAGCATAACAGTTTTTTTCTCCTATACCTGTTTCTGACCAGGTGTTGAAATAAGAAAAGCCATCAATGTAGAACAGATGGTCAAAAGGAAATTAAGAAACAAGGTTGTGTGATCAAAGGCACAAAAAATGAACACACAAAGTGACACATGGTGGATGCAAGACAAAGTTTTATTTGCTTTTTAAAGAATACACAACCATACCATAAGGCTTACATTAGTCAAGAATATACTGTAATACAAACAGAGCCATAAAGGTTACATTAGGCCTAGAACTAGTAAAGGGGTAGTGAGGATCTGCAAATAATAATTACAAATCAGATGAATAGACATGTCTCTACCATGCAAGAACAACATCCAGGGGTAAATTTTAGTAAGATACATGAATGGCCATGTTACAGCTTAAACTTGATGGATCAGCGATGTCAGGCTGTGTACTGACTGAAATAGGCTGTGAGGTCTGAGTTCATCTGGAACATTAAAGTTAGTTTGAGTAGCAACAGAACAGGAAGATCTGGAGTAATGGGCTCCTCACTCTCCCCAAACCCCTGGAAGGTGATGAGCTCCTCCTGACTATTGTTGTGGCAAATTCTTTTCTTACCAAATCTTACCATAGTTTAAACAAATCCAAACAACGTTGAAGTAGAGAAAAAACAAAAAAGTTTATTGAAGACACACGTAGACAGACAGCTTTGAACTGGTCAGAAAGACAAACACCCCACAAAGCTCTAACTACAGGGTCCAGGAGTCCACTGGTCCATAACGTCCCTATTTTACATGGTTTATATACCTGACAAGCGCTTCATCGCTCCTCCTTGTTTCTTTGTTTTATTCGATTTTTATTTAATATTCAATACGTTTCTGCTAATTTGTTTGGCCTAGCGGTGTGGTAACTCCCAACTCCACACTCTTACCTCATCTTTTACTTATTATTCATGTCTGGGTCAGGTCTTCAAAAATTACATTCTCCTTTTTCCTTTTTTCAGAGAGAGAGAGGGAGAGAGTTTGATTTGTTCCTCTTTTCCTAACCAGAATATCAACCACTAGTGCAGATTACTTAATTTTTCATCGGAGAAAGTTTAGAGCTTTTTCTAAGATGCTTAATAGTCATATTCTTATTTTTCCTAGTCCTTTCCCAAGAGTCAGGTCTCACCTGCTCTTTGTATGCTTACAATTATTGAAATAATTGATGTGTTATTTTTTTTTATTATATGTTATTTAATTATTATTTTATGATCTCAAGATTATAATCTTGATCATGTAATTAATTATTGAACTTGAATTGAATTATTGAAGGTTAGGATCAGTAAAATTGATTTTGTCAAAGCTTGATTGCATTAGATTATATTATTTTAAATATTATTATTATTGCATAATTATTATAATAATTTTTCCTTATTTAAAAGACTGATCATTAAAATTTTGATTCCTAAAATAATCCTATTCTTGATTATTAACCTATTGTCATGTGTCACGTCTTTTCCACGACCTGTTTATTTATTCATTTATTTTAACTTTTTTCCCCACGCTGTCACTTTTCTCACATGCTCATGTGTTTTTCCCAGCCTGTCATGTATTCTTTCCCACGCCTCCGGTTCCGCCCCGTCGACGCACCTGTTTCTCATCTCCTCCTCTGATTATTCCAGTGATTTAAGCACGCGCTGCACGCTGCTTAAATCGCTGGATTATCCTGTGTTTATACCTTGATTCTCTCGCGTTTACTTTCATTGTCTTCACGTTTACGACCTCGCTTTGTTTTTTCTCGTGTCTCGTGCCTCTCGACTTTGGTTTGTTTGCTCGGCAATCTGATCTTCCGGTTTCGACCCACGCTTCTCCCTTTGATTTACGGCTTTTGTCTCGCGTTTTGGTTTCGTTTTCCTCGCTCCTGTGACTTCGCGGTTTTTGATCTCGCGCCTTCCCTTTGACTACGGCTCTCGCTTCACGTTTTGGTTTTGACGTTTCACGGACTGATTACGTAGTGTTCGACACCTGCTACGCTTCCCGACCACGCCCCCCGGATCACGTTCCAGTCATTATCCGCGCCTGGATTCACCCCGTTCTGCTGCGTGCGTGACAGAATAATCCAGCCAGATATGAATCCAGCGGATACCGACCGTATGAGAGCGGCATTGGAGAGTCAAGGTGCTTTGCTTGGAGCTCATCAGCAGGAGTTACTTAGCACCAAGCAGTCTCTTGCTGACATCACGTCCAAGCTCCACATGCTCCAACTCACCCAACCACAAGCATCAATGCAACAAGAGCCACGCCTCCTCACCCCTCCCACCTACGAAGGAGATCCGGTCACCTGTCGCTCCTTTCTGTCTCAGTGCTCACTGATTTTCAAGCTCCAAACCTCCACCTTTTCCACGGAATGGTCCAAAGTGGCATACGTCATCACGCTCCTGTCAGGACGTGCCCGTGAATTGGGCACCGCGCTTTGGGATGCTCACGACCCCTGCTGTTCCAGTTATGAGAGCTTCGTCAAGGAAATGAGGAGAGTGTTTGACCGCTCGTGCCACGGCAGGGAGGTGGGTCGAAAACTGCTGAAACTCCATCAAGGCTCACGCTCGGCCTACGATTATGCCATTGAGTTCCAGACCCTGGCCCTTTCAAGTGGTTGGAACGAACGAGCCCTGTGCGACGTCTTCCTTGAAGGTCTGACTGAGATACTCCAAGATGAGCTAGTCTCACGAGAGCTCCCCTCGTCCCTCCAGGAGCTTATGGATCTGGCCGGTCGAATAGACGCACGCCTCCATCTTCGTAGGTCGGCTCAGCCTTCTCCACCCAGGGCTCTGCCTCGACCCTCTTCTCTGCGAGTTGATCCCCAGGAGGAACCCATGCAACTGGGCAGAACTCGCATCACCCCAGAGGAGTGCCACCGCCGCCGAGTGGAAGGAGCCTGCTTCTACTGCGGGAAATCAGGACACCTGCTCAAGTACTGTCCAGCAAAAGGAGGCGCCCTCTAGTTCACATGGGATCACTAGAGGGCGAGACTCCAAGAAGGCTCCCAGACCAATGCCACCTGCTTCCTATCCTCCTCATCCATGAGCAGCAGACCCACCTAGTGCATGCACTGGTCGACTCTGGCTCAGATCGCAATCTGCTGAATGCAGCCACCGCCAAGGCTCTGGGTATCCCCGCGCTGCCCTTGGAGAACCACCTCAAGGTCCAGGCCCTCGACGGGAGTCCGCTCCCACCTATCACTCACAGAACCCCTCTCATAGGCCTAAAGGTCTCGGGCAACCACTCGGAACAGACATCACTGTTTATCATGGAAGGACGCCTCCAGTACGGGTGTCGGAGGCGTTCTCTCACAAAGATCCAATCTGGATAATAAACTGCACCCCTGTTCATTTTTCTCCCACCGTCTAACTCCTGCTGAAAGTAATTATGGCATCGGAGACTGAGAACTCCTAGCCATCAAGCTAGCTCTGGAGGAATGGAGACACTGGCTAGAAGGAAAGGAGGTTCCCTTCCTAGTGTGGACCGACCACAAGAACCTCGAGTATCTACGGAGCACCAAGAGGCTCAACTCCCGCCAGGCCAGGTGGTCCCTCTTCTTCGCAAGGTTCAATTTTACCCTCTCCTACCGACCAGGATCTAAAAACACCAAGCCAGATGCTCTGTCGAGACAATTTATGACTACACAAGACCCTGCCGCATGTGAAACTATTTTGCCGCCCTCCTGTTTGCTCGCCGTGGCCGAGCTTGACATTGAAACTAGAGTCAAGCAAGCTCTTTCTCATGAACCAGGCCCAAGCAACGTGCCTTCTAACCGCCTCTTTGTTCCCCTCGCTCTGCGTTCGCAGGTCCTGCAGTGGGCCCACAGCTCGAAACTCTCCTGCCACCCTGGCTCTGCCAGAACCCTGGCGCTAGCCCAGCAACGGTTTTGGTGGTCCACCATCAAGGAAGATGTCTCTAGCTTTGTTTCAGCATGTGATGTTTGCATGAGGTCCAAACATGTCAACACAGCACCTGCTGGCCTCCTTAGACCTCTGCCCATCCCTCACCGTCCCTGGTCCAACATTGCCCTGGACTTCATCACTGGGCTACCATCCTCCGCCGGCCACACCTGCATCATGACCGTGGTGGACCGGTTCTCGAAAGCTGCCCACTTCATTCCCCTACCAAGACTCCCATCTGCCAAGGAAACTGCCGGGCTCATGATTTACCTCGTGTTCAAGCTCCATGGTCTACTTACGGACATTGTCTCAGACCGGGGCCCACAGTTCACCTCTCAGTTTTGGAAGACCTTCTGTAAGCTGATCGGAGCCACTCCCAGCCTGTCCTCTGAGGTGTATGGCCGCTAAAGATGTTACCTCCTGGAGCGAGTTCCTACCTTGGGTTGAGTATGCCCACAACTCCCAGACCTCATCATCTACCGGTCTGTCGCCTTTCCAGTGCTGCATGGAATACCAACCACCCTTGTTCCCAGCTCAGGAGCAGGAGGTCAGCGTGCCGTCCGCCCAAGCATTTGTCCGCCGGTGTAAGAGAACCTGGGCCCAAGCCAGGAAGACCCTGTTACGACTCAGCAAGTCCTACAAAGAACAAGCAGACCGCAAATGCTCCCAGTCCCCGAAATATAGAATAGGACAAAGGGTTATGCTCTCCACCAGGAACCTTCCTCTTAAAACCATCTCCCGTAAACTTTCCCCCCGCTATGTAGGTCCTTTCACGATCACCAAGGTTATCAACCCCTGCTTTGTCAAGCTCTTGCTCCCCTCAACCATGCGGCGAATCAATCCGACCTTCCACGTGTCCCAACTACGCCGTCTCGCTTCAAGCCCAATTTTTCTCGTGTCTGATCTTTGCCTCTTGATTTTGGTTTGTTCGGTCGGCAATCTGATCTTCCGGTTTCGACCCACGCTTCTTCCTTTGATTTACGGCTTTTGTCTCGCGTTTTGGTTTCGTTTTCCTCGCTCCTGTGACTTCGCGGTTTTTGATCTCGCGCCTTCCCTTTGACTACGGCTCTCGCTTCACGTTTTGGTTTTGACGTTTCACGGACTGATTACATAGTGTTCGACACCTGCTACGCTTCCCGACCACGCCCCCCGGATCACGTTCCAGTCATTATCCGCGCCTGGATTCACCCCGTTCTGCTGCGTGCGTGACACCTATAAGATTTTAAACACTGATGTTTGATAAAATATATATACATTATGGATTAGTAATTATAGTTATATTTATATTAATTCATATAATTTATTAATTAATATTTTAAAAATATTACCTTCATCGATGAATTTTGGTTATGTAGTATAATATAGAGTGTAATAAGGGATAGTAATGGATTTGATTATTAACTATTGATCCCTTTGTTTCTGACAGGAAGTCTGTCCATCTGTGCTCTATGACCAGAAAAAACAGAACTGAAAGTTATTTCTATAACTTTTCCCTACGTGTTTCTGTGAATCTTATTTTGGCAAAGTACTTTTCCATTACAATCTGCCTGCTTTAAAGTTCCTTATTTCTTGCTCTCTGTGTGTTCGGGTCATCCTTCAGTTACGCTTTTGAGTTTTCTACAGTTTTCTACTTGAGTAAGGTTAGAAGAGGGATATAATAATATACAATAAGATAAAATTAGTAAGTATTGTTAGTATATTGTTAGTTTAGATATCATACAGTATTAGGTTACTGTAAAGTCAAATGTGTGAAATGGTGGCGCTGAAGTCATTCCACAGGGAACAATTGTGACACGCTCAAAGTATGACGTCACAGTATGCATTACTCCACTAATGGAGCAAAGGTACAGACTTACAAGCACCATCTGTGACAAAAAGCCTGCATTTAAGTCAAGAGACCGCAGTCAGTAACATGTGAGACAGGGAAGCGGATCGGCTGCTGGTCACCTCAGGGACACTGATGGTATGATAATGCCGCTCTTTACTTACACAAAGGACTTTATTAATTACTACTTATCACTTGAGTCTGAGTTATTTGATATTTGATGTAATTAATATAGTACCCATACAAGGAAGAAACAGTAGTTTATGTTATGTTATGAGTGTTGTTTAAGTGTTTGCATGCATCACAAAAATATTAATTAGATGTTGTGTATTACATGCTTCCTAAAAGATCAATAGAATAGTATGTGTAAGCTTAGTTAAATAATTTGTTGTTGCAGTTGCTTAAATTTTATTTAACTCACATTTATCAGAAATAGTGATGTACCCTTTTTCTGGCTTTTCATTTAAGGTTATCGACCTCTTGCTCACTCTCTCTCTCACTCACTTGGTCGAATCTACTTTCGAACAATTGTTGTGTAACCTGCAAAACTGTCAGACACGAGAATAAAAAGTGATTCCAGAGTTGATCCTCATGTCCCCTGTAGTTGACTATGGCTTTTTTCGAGTTTGAAGCAGAAGTCGATGTGCAAATTCCCAAGTAACTCGACAGTCGATAACCAAGTGTAGTGGCGTCGACAGAGATCATCAGATCAGTAAAGTCCAGAGACAAAGTGCTGCTGACACAGGTTAAGAGGACAATATCCAAGCAAAATGGCAGAAGAAACCTTTGGAAAAACAGTTGAGCAACTGAAAAGGGCGAGGACTTTTCAGTAGCTTCACCAAGCAAGCTAACTTTTTCAGCAGAGAAGCACGTAATTTGCTGGAATCAGAACTTAAAAAGGAGTTCAAAATGCTCTCCACTGGAGCACGGAAAGTTTTTGAAGCCAATGATGATTACAAGGCTGGGTTACTGGCAGAGCTTAAGGCTCACCAAGAAGACGGTGCAGAGACTTCACTGTCAGCACAGCAAAAAGCTGATTTTAAAGAAACAGAGGAAGAATGCAATGCAAGGCTCAAGGAAATTGATGAGCTAGTGCAAACGAACCTCTGGAAAAGATACGGTCAAGCAGGAATGGCAGCTACTATTTCTGCGGCAGAGACAGCTTGTGAACGCGCTATCACCATGCCTGTCGATACCATCGGCTATAGTATGCAGTTGGACCTCTTGATGAGACTGGTGAAAGAGGCAACCAAGACTCTGGTAAACTGGGAAAGGTGGACCCCAGCAACTGAAAGAGCAGAGTTGGAGGCTCGTGTATGGAAGCTGAAAAAGCTCAGCAGTAAGTGTGAAGCAAGAAAAATAGAATTTGCATGTACTCAAAAGATTACAGACAATGCACAAGTATCAGAAGCTGATGTGAAAAATAAGATGGATGTGATAGCGTCTGCAGCTCAGATTATACCAGTAGTAAGAATCAAACCCACAAGCTTACCTATGTTCAGTGGTAATAAGAGGGACTTCTACCGCTGGAAGAGGGACTGGGAAAACCTCCAGAGACAAGGGGAACCCACAGGGTCGGCTGAGGTTAAAAAGATTCAACTGGTGGACAACATCAATGAAAGGATCACTAAAGAGCTCAGGCTATCCTCTTACAACACAGCTGCTGACATCTTCAGAGTGTTGGAGAACCGCTATGGAAACAGAACCACAATCGCCATGGAAATTGTCGAGGAGCTAGAAAGGATTCCTGCTGTGAGAGACAATCAGCCAAGAAGAGCTATAGAGTTAATCCAAACGGTAGAAAAAGCTCTAGTAGATCTCACGGACGTTGGAAATATTAGTGCAATCAAGAACCCACTAGTAATAAAGTCCATTGAGAGCAAGTTACCTGAATTTGTGAAAAGACAATGGTTAGTCCACATGAGGAATCCTGCAAATGGCGTCACACCAGAGAAACTCTTTGATGCACTACTAGAGTTCCTAAAGGAAGAAGAAGAAATTCTTGAAAGGCTTGAGCTGCTCAAAATCTCAGAAAAGGCAGAAAGGCCAGAAAAGAAGGCTGAGAAGTATACCTTCACCAAAACGACAAAGAGAGATTCTACAGAAAGTGGATGCGTCGTGTGTGGAGAAGAGAAGCATAGAGACAAAATCTTCTTCTGCAAAAAGTTCAAAGAACTAAAAGTAGCGGAGAAGAAGTCCATAGTAAAGGAACTAGGTGCGTGTAACAAGGATGGTGACAGGTGCAACGATAACTACCTTTGCAGAAACAAAGACTGTAAAAGACTGGAGCCTCGTCAGACCACCATTATGTTCTTTGTCCAAAAGGGGAACTCAAGGACATGTGTGGGGGAAAAGCCACCAACAAAGAGCCCAGAAAAGGAAGCAGATTTACGGACGAGCAGGAGGAGCTTTTGGCTGAACTCTCACCAGAACTAGCAGAAAAGTTTAAGAGAGCATTCACCAACAAGGCTAAGATGGTAGACTGTTCTGAGGGAGACAAAATGAGACTTCTAGTCGGGAGTGGATTAAAAGAACTCCTTGTTATCATGATGTTGATGGAAGTAACCGCTAATGCAGGACAAAAAATTTGCACTTTGATAGATCTGGCCTCAGACACAAATTATATTACGCACAAAGTTGCTAATAGACTCAAGTTAAGGGGAGAGAAAGTTACCTTGGTAGTTCATGGGGTTGGCAAGATGGTCATTAGAGTGAGCACAAAAAGGTATCTCCTTAGGATTAGAGTCAAAACTCACGAGGGGACAGTGAAGGCTCACCAGTTGATCTGTTATGGGTTAGAAGAGATTGCCAAAGTCCACAGAAGTGTAACTCCAGAGCAACTTTAAAAATTCTTTCCAGACGCAGACCTCAAAGAATTGAAAAGGCCTAAGAAGATAGAACTCCTTATCAGCCACCGGGAGGGGAGACTCGCACCACAAAGAATAAAAGTCGTGGAAGATCTCGTCCTGTGGGACAGTCCGATGGGGAAAACTGTTGTGGGAGCACACCCAGATCTGTTTGAGAAGGTGGATATGACAGCACATGAGTCTAAGACACATTTTGCACGGTCCATGAGGGCAGCTGCAGTCAAATATGAGAAAATCTTTGAAAAGGCTGAAGTTCCAAATATTCCCAAGACAATCCAAAGGGGGGAAAGTCATGTGGCTGAAATAAAAAGCTCACTGGCAAGTAACCAGGATTTTCTGGAGTGGTGGAAGTGGGACAGTATCGGAGCGGCCTGTGAACCAAAGTGTGGTGGGTGCTGTTGTGGTAACTGTCAACCTGGAGGAAAAGAAATTACTCTAGCAGAAGAGAAGGAGCTTGAGATCATAAGAGTGGGTCTCACCTATGTTGAAAAAGACTCCCACAGTAAGTCTCCACACTGGGATACAAAGTATCCATGGATCCAAGACCCATCTACACTTCCATACAACAGAGGTGGGGCGGAAAGTGCTTTCCTAAGAATGGAAAAACAACTCAGGAGAGTACCAGAATGGAGAGGTCTTTATGCAGCTCAGGTCCATGACATGGTCGAAAGAGGAGCAGCGATGAAACTCACCAAGGAAGTGATTGAGAAGTGGAACGGACCAGTTTGGTATGTCAGCCACTTAGTGGCACCAAACCCGCACTCAACAACCACTCCGGTACGGCTGGTCTGGAATAGTAGCCAAAAATTCAATGGACTGAGCATGAATGACCTCCTGCTAAAAGGGCCAGACGTTCTCAACCCTATTAGAGCTGTTTTGCCTCGATTTAGAAAGGGACTATTTGCTGCTCTTGGAGACGCTAAGAAGATGTACAACTCTGTCTGGCTCAAAGAGTGTGAAGTGCATCTTCACAGGTTCCTTTGGAGGGAGATTCTGTCAGGGGGCGGATTTGCACTTAAGCCATGGGTTAGGTCAGGGGAAAGTGGGAGGCAAGTGACTGGTGCTCAAACTCAAAGTCAAGCGATCATACTTCTGAACCAGATGAAGGAAGAAGAAAACAAAGCTTTGGGAACAGAGTACTTGGTAGAAGAGAACAATCTCTGCCGTGTGACTTCCATTGACTTCTCAACGAGGGAAAAGCAAATGAGAACAGGCCAGAACCTTCTTGAAGGCGAAGTGAAACTGAAACCGCCCAACCCATTGACCAGGAGGCAGCTATTAAGCCAGGTTGCTGGGCTCTATGACCCAATTGGTCTTGTTACGCCTGCCGAGCAGAAAGGTGCAATTCTTGTCAGGAAGGCATTCCAAGAGACAGGAAATGAGAGCTTAACTCGACAAACATGCGACAAGCCAAGTTCAGAAAGTCTCAGAACCGAAGCCATCCAACTCTTCAAGAAGCTGCGATGGCGGATGAAAGTAGAACATTGGTTTCAGCCAGTAGGCAGTCAGATTGTGCTGGGGGCCATTCAACCTGATAGTTACAGGTTACAGACATTCTTTGTGAACAGGGTCATGGAAATCCAAAAGGCTGAACCAGCGTGCGACTGGTGGTGGATCCCTGGAAATGGGCCAGGAAAACTACCCCAGAAGCTCTCCTCGCATGAATGGGGCAGGAGAGACCACTGTTTGCGTTGCACAGCTTGCATCACGGACAAAACAGAGAAATTGACGGACAAGATTGTCTGTACGAAGTTGTCTTGGTTCCTACAGAAGAACAAGTGGAAGAAAAGAACGTGTGAACTACTTTAATTATTACTATTAAAGTTGTTAAAGAGTTTGTCTCTGACTCTTGCCTGTGTATCCCTTTACTTCCCTAAACAGAGTGTCTGCATGGCTGCTGTTTTTCTCTAATGCAACAGAAGAACAGATGGCCAAAGCTCTTTCACAGAGGCATTCTGGGTATTGGACAGTAAACCTAATTTAAATAGGACATTGTCTCACTTAGAGTAATAAATCACTAAAATATCATTCAAATTCAATAAATTTTTTCCACACTATACAGCATCGCAACCAGCTTATCAGAACAGAGCGTTTATGGGGTGGGGCTTCGTTCACTCCGTCATCACGGGGGATCAGAGTCTGTGCACCGATCGGTCAAGCACCATCGCGGACTGAGGAGGATCCTGCATTTTAAATGGCTTCTACTGTGTGTGTGTATAGTTTATGCCTTTTCTTTCTCTTTTTCTGTGTGTAGAGAATTGTTGCAAGTTCCATCTCTAAGCGTCAGTATTTTGGTTTGGCGATCGATGGTGTGATGGACATGGGACAGGATGGTCTGACGGACATCGCTGTTGGAGCAAAAGGGACAGTTTTACTCTTGAGGTATGAATTACTTTACTAATATTGTAATATTTTTTTAAAGACATCAATATATTTAGAGTTTAGGTAGTCCCTGACTTACTTACATTCAAGTTAGGAATTTCCACAGAAACGTGGTTCTATGAACATTCGTAGATACGAACAAATAATGGAAGTAGCTCACGTGTATTGTACAAAGAACAGACACTGCAGTGCAATATTTTCAGTGTGGAAGTGAATGTATAAAATGTCTAAAGTCTGGTATATGGTGTGTGTGTGTGTGTGTGTGTGTGTGTGTGTGTGTGTGTGTGTGTGTGTGAAAGTCAGCCTACACAATAACCCTCTTCTTCTCCTCTCTCTCGTCTGTACAATTCTTTTCAAAAGTAAAAAGCAGGTTAATTTGCTTGATTTGTACTTAATATTTTTTATTAATCATTTTTGAATAAATATTCTTGGGTTGTGAATGAATCATTATTATAAATCGGACGTATGAATGTGCTCCTGGATCAGAACCGGTTCAGTAGTAGTGGACTACCTGTCCTGTGTTGTGTTTCGAGTGTGCAGCAGCGACATGAAGTAGTTTATGACAGTAACTCACACTGGAATGGATTTTCTCAGTTATGTACAATTCTGATCTTGGGTGTAAAATACTCTGCAGGTGATTTTCATAATCTGAGTGGAGTTTACTACAGTTCACTAAAGCAGCTGCATAAGCTGAGAGTCTGAATTCAGTGAGCTTTCCCATGTAAACACTGAGCTGCTTGACCTGATATAGTGTAACCGATGTTTTGTTTATTTTTTATCATCAGAACTCGTCCAGTTGTGTCTGTCTCAGTCAAGCTCGATTTCTCTCCCTCTGAAATCACGGTGGATGATTTTGAATGCGACGGCAGCACAGAGAACGCAGTTCCCATCATTACCCTCAGGACTTGCTTCAGCATGGCAGAGGACACCAACAGCAAAGGTAAGATCACCCGGGTACCGGCACACCAAATCTGTGTAATCACACGGCATACTAACATCTAACACAAGGCCATAAGCTGTAGTGGGTTTGTATCTAATTTATTGCTTAAAGTATTTACTTTCTTTATTTGGATTTAAAGTAATCAGCAGTTAAAGTATGCACACATGGTTTATCTTTATAAACATCAGCTGATCAAGCGGCCCATTAAACACATAACACAGATTAACAATCCAGTCTGTAGATTTACACTACTGCTGATGTCATGTGATAACTGTGACTGTAGGTATCGTGTCTTCATTGTAGGGGGAGTAAGGAGCGGTCTAAACGTCTCACTGGAGCTCAGAGCTGACGCTGTGAGAGAGGACAGTCGTGTGTTTTTCAATAAGGAAGATAAGACGTCCAGGAGTCTGGTGAAGTCCGTGCTGCTGGACTCAGAGGTTTACTGTTACAACCAGACAGTCTATATGCAGGTATGTTACATCTCCTTACAACACTGAGACCTGAGACGTCCTGATGGAGTCTGATGTCTTCCTCTCACTGTCATGACCCACGAAGCCACAGCTCTGCCATGAATACATGAGCATTCCGTTCCACATTCCCAACCGTCCCTTATATCCCACCGCCTCCACACACCTGTGAGTCATCATTAATCATCTCCATTCCTTATTTAAACCACACACTGACACCACCACATTGCCAGATTATTGAGTGCCTTCCATAGGCCAATATTTTCCAGCGTTTTTTCATGCCTAGCTTTCACGTTACCGACCTCGCTTTGTTTTCTCGACCTTGCTCTTGCTTCACGTTTTTGGACTTCCACGCTCACGGACTTTTGCATTACCGACCTCTGGATTTATTTATCGACTACGAACTTGGATCACGGACTCTTTCTAGCATCTCTCTGGTTCTGAAACCTGCTCCCCCTGACCACTGATAAGCAGCGCAAAACCAGCCACGAACCTGCACGATTTCACCTCGCACCCGCCGGCTGTTAGCGCAGAATTCTCTCTCCCATCGGCTCTGGGCGCTTCTGCACTCCGCTCACAAGACTCCCTTGCCGGCTCATTACACCAGCCGCGCTACACTCAAGCTGCACACGGAGCTCTCGCGCCGACTTCCGCATTCCTGCTATACTCAAGCTGCAAACAGAGCTCTCGCGCCGACTTCCGCATTCCTGCTACACTCAAGCTGCACACAGAGCTCTCGCGCCGACTTCCGCATTCCTGCCAGACTCACGCTGCACACGGAGCTCTCGCGCCGACTTCCGCATTCCAGTGCAACTCTCTCCCTCTCTGCACACACAGCTTCACTACACAGTGCAACAAGCACTCCAGCACCAAGCACATTAAGGTTCCTGCATCAACTTCCCAGCCTGTTTCAAGTTCCCCTAACTAGTAACTGTCATAATAAAATCCCAGGACCGCCTTCTCTGCACTTGGATCCTTCACAACCGGCGATTCCGTGACAGTATAATCTGGCCAACGGAATGGATCCAGCAGAGGCAGCTCGCCTGAGGGGGGCACTAGAGAGCCAGGGAGCCCTCCTAGGCACTCACCAGCAAGAGATTAGACAGATCACCTCCACGCTCCAAACATCACAGAAACCCTAACATCACTTACCATTCAGCTACAGCAGACTCAACCACCGCCAACACCTACTCCACAGCCCCCTCCTCCAGTACATGCCCCATAGGTCCTGAACCTCGCCTACCCGCCCCTCCCACCTATGCTGGAGATCCATCTACCTGTCGCTCCTTTTTGTCCCAATGTTCTCTTGTCCTCGAACTACAGGCGGCGTCTTTCAATTCCATTCAATTCAATTTTATTTATATAGCGCTTTTAACAATTGACATTGTCGCAAAGCAGCTTTACACAATAAAAAGAAGTAAGTTTTTATGCAATGTGTATGAATCAAAATGATAAGATTGTCCCTGATGAGCAAGCCGAGGGCGACGGTGGCAAGGAAAAACTCCCTGAGATGGTAATAGGAAGAAACCTTGAGAGGAACCAGACTCAACAGGGAACCCATCCTCATCTGGGTGATAACGGATAGCAGAGAATGATCAGCATAATAATGTGTACTGGAAGTTCAGTGTAACAGGAGATGTGTTAAAATTTAAATTAAAAGGAGTCCAGTTTGTTCCCAGAGGCTCAGGTAGACTGTAGGAGATTCCAGTCCTGAGCTATCGAACAACTGAAGTCACAGGTCCCCGGAGCATCAATCGAAGATAGGACAGTCGTCATGGAAACCATCCCCAGCCACCAAGCGCATCCAGGCAGACCACACGGGGCATCCATGCGACGAGATCTCCAACCAGAAGCAGGACTCCAGGACAGGTTAGACGGCTCCAGAGGGCAGAGGGGTCTGGATCACTGGCAACTCAGGAGCAAACATGTATAGCTCGACAGAGAGAGGGAAAGGAGAGAGAGAGAGAGAGAGGAGAGAGAGAGCAGAAAAGGAGAGAACAGAAAATAAGGAGAGATGGCAGTTAGGTATGGTCACAGTCAACATGTATAAGGTGAATATATATTAGTGCAAATGTGAAGAGGACTCCGGCAGGACTAACTAATACAGCATAACTAAAAGCGGAGAGCCGAAGGGAAAACACAAACATGAGGGCCCCTGAGATTAAAAGCACCAATCACTCACGTGTCAAACAAAACCTGAGTGAACAATAAGAGTGGGAGGACAGCAATCTAACCATCCGCCAGTTCACCAGAATACTCTACGCCATGATCCCCCAGATCTCTCCTTTACCTAAGGTGTAATCTATTTCATAACAATGCTTGGCTTAAAATAAATAATTTTAGCCTAGACTTAAACACTGAGACTGTGTCTGAGCTCCCGACATTAAACAGGAAGACTATCCATAACTTTGGGGCTTTGGTAAGAAAAAGCTCTGCCCCCTGCTGTATGTTAATAATACGTGGTACTGACAGGCAGCCTGCATCCTTTGATGGAAGTAGGCGTGGCGGATCATAAGACACTAACAGTTCACTCAGATACTGTGGCGCGAGACCAATTAGTGCTTTAATTGTCAAAAGTAGTATCTTGAAATCGATGCAAAATTTGACAGGAGCCAATGCAGTGTAGATAAGATAGGGGTGATGTGCTCGTATCTTCTGGTTCTAGTGAGGACTCTCGCTGCTGCATTCTGGACTAACTGAAGCTTGTTTATACACCTAGTTGAACAACCAGACAGTAAGGCGTTACAATAGTCCAACATAGAGGTGATAAAAGCATGAACTAGTTTTTCTGCATCATTTAGTGACAATATGTTTCTTATCTTGGCAATATTTCTAAGGTGAAAGAAAGCTATCCTGGTGATATTATCTACATGAGCTTCAAACGAAAGGCTGGAATCTATAATCACACCGAGGTCTTTAACTGTTGCACTTGATGGAACAGCAAGGCCATCTAAAGTTACAGTCTGATCAGAAAGCTTACTTCTAGCTACTTGTGGTCCTATGACTAGAACTTCTGTCTTATCAGGATTAAGCAGAAGAAAATTAATTAACATCCAATCTC
>QNUK01001105.1:0-119623 GCA_013621035.1 Clarias magur | reverse complement strand
ATATACACGCTAAGTGGTTTTATTCTGAGTAGGTAGCTACAGTACACTAATGCAGTATTCAAGGGTTGTATTACTGTACTGTATCTGTATATTAAAAAAAGTCTGCCTTTCAGAAAAATAATGGCATACATTTATAAATAAATCAGGTCTTGTCTTCTCGAGGTGTAGTTAACAGGGTAATAATTATAGTAACTCTAGAATCTATAGTGCACCTACAATATGCAGCCAGGATATTGTGTAGTTTTTTGGGTTTTTGCATTTTGTTAGCTTGCTCTTGCACAATAAAAGTGTAGAAAATGATCTGACATGATTTATCCTTGGTTTATTTTATTTGATCTCTCTTCTTCTACTTTTGTTCTTACAACTAATTTTAACAGGGGTGTATTTTTTTTTTTTCTATTTTTTTTGTTGGTTAAGTTCATCTTGAGTTCTGTGCCTTCATAGTTCGATTCACTGTAGTGATGATGGTTCAGTTCGGCTTGGGCAGATTCTCTTCATTTGGCTTAACAATAATCTCATGTTTGCCTTTGCTCTGTGTATCCAGCTGCGGTTATCTTTTTTAAATAAATCTTTCACGCACTAGCATCCCTATTGGTCTCAGTTTGATGCATGTTGAAGCATATCTCTGCTCTCAGCGAACAAACAGACTGAGTATTTTTTTTTTCCTGTCTTGAACATCTGTTTCATTTTAGATGTTTTTTTTGTTTTTTTTTTCCTCACACCAAGCCACATTTAAAACAGATCAATAATTATCATGATTATTGTTAGCTTGGCAGCCTCCATTTACCTAACATACAATAATTAAAGCGGTGGGAGATTTAAGGCCTTTTCTGTGGTTGTCATATTTGTATCGAAACATTACAGTTTGTTTACTCATTCACAGTCAGTGGCATGACATGGAGAGGTCGGTATCGAGAAGATATTATACAGTACAGGACAACAATTGTTCTAACTAAAACAAAGTGTACAATCTACAAGCCTGTTATCTTATAATTCCACGGCGCTGTTTATCTATTTAGCCGTAGGGAGTTGATTAATTTCCAGTAATAGCACCATCATAGTAGTGCTACAGTAACTGTAAGTCAAATCAGTAAGGTAAACCATTTTAACATGTTAAGCTTACTATAGTAGCCATGATCCAAAGTGATGCCATGCTAATACAAATGCCGATCCCCAGAGCCTAGGGACAGAGCTTTGTGTACATGAGTGGGAATGGAAGGGGCATGATCAAAAAATCCACTCTTAAACCTTCTTAATTTCCCATTAGAGAGTTAATCTTTTGCGCATCTTGACTAATCTTGCCTAATACACCTTTAAGAGCATGCCAATCTGTGTGTGTGTGTGTGTGTGTGTGTGTGTGTGTGTGTGTGTGTGTGTGTGTGTGTGTGTCTGCATTATTAGAGCAAACTGTGCCCATCTATCTAGGAACCTCTGTAGTTCAACTAGGGCCCGTCGAGTCTAATGGTGATGGTGATTACCATTGTATTTATTAATTTTACGACTGTGGTAGGACCTCCAGTCAGCATTCACACATGCATTCACACACTATGGGCGGTTTGGAAACCTTAATTAGCCTAATCTGCGTGTCTTTGGATTGTGAAACCAGAGTACTTTGAGAAAACCCCCCAAGCACAGGGAGCACATGCAAACTCCATGCACACATACCCGGGGCGGAAATCGGATCCTGGAATCGGACCCTGGAGGTGCGGGCTGACGGTGCTAACCACTAAGTCACTGAAACTGTCCCCACAAACTGCCACTGATTGACAACTCTTTGTAAAGTGAAAGTGCTTGTGTGACTGGTTTTGAATGTGGGTTTTGGCAGGCAGCCTCTCTCCCCTCTTTCCAGAGTGCTGCCCCTGAATTTTAGTGCTCTCTCTCTCTCACACACACACACACACACACACGCACACACACACGCACGCACACACGCACGCACACACACACGCACACACACACACATAATCACACACACACACACACACACACACACACACACACACACGCACACACACACGCACACACACACGCACACACACACACACGCACACACGCACACACAGTACTGAACCATATCAGCATGCTTTCACCCATAAATATAAATAAATAAAGTATTCTTCATTCAGTTTCCCTCTAGGATAAAGAATCAGGATAAAGATGAGTCTCTCAGTCTGTCTGCCAATCTTTATGTATCCGATCTATTTTCCTGTTCTTCATGTACTGTACTATAGTGCCCCTGTCTGTTTCTTGCCAGTTCGAATGATTGTCGGATATTTAATGCAGAAAAATCTAGCCAAAAGCATTTCTGCTTACAATTACTCATTTGGTGGATGTTGATTTATATAAAGAAACAGACATACAAGCCAGAATTATTAATAACTGGTGCTTGGACACTGAAATTTTTTTGTAAAAGGTTCGTAATGCATTATCTAACGGGACAAAGCAAACTTCCTTTCTTGTGAAATTAAATCAGTATTTACAAAAATCTGGTTGACCATATTATTTTTATTTATATATTCGTTTCATTAATTCCAGAAATCTCAGACTAGTCAGAACAATGAAAAACATGTGCCATGAATAATGATACTTGACATGACTTTTTTTGGCTCTCATTTCTGGCAAGTTTTTGCCTCTCATTTTCAGTCGAGTCCCTGTAACTGAGCAGGTATTTGCTTGTTAAGCCACACAGTGACCTATTCAAGCATAAAAAGCATCAGAAGTTAAGTCATGAACCAGTGAGAAACGGGTGCAGATGATGATGACCGATGATCAGGCCGGGGATTAGTATACTATGATTGGAACAAACGAGAGGGGAAATGAGGTTGCTGCTGAGGTTATTAAGTAAACAAAGTAAACAACCATCTTTAGGCACATTGTAGCCTGTCACAGTAAAACGTTTGCTTCCATTTCTTTAATTGAATCGACATCATTTTATTTAGTTTCATTTAATATGAAGCAATGAGTGGTGGCTCAAGACTGTACATTATATAATGCGTTGCTTTTTTTTTTTTTTTTCCCTTTCCCTTTTGACGCCGACACATTCTGGTCGCTGTGAGAGCTTGTCGTGACCGAGACGACGCACTGTGAACAGGGAGTGCTGTGATTGTTTTTGAGTGGATGAAGCTCTGTATGTTTTTAACCGTCAGCTTCCTCCTGGGATAATGTAGTCACGTGTCTCAGGAAGCACGTCCTGTATCGAATATGTGTAGTATGTCCATCTGGCAGCTTGACACTTACACTCCTTACAGCAGCTTATATAAGCACAAGCAGTTAACAATGATTTAAATTACAAGAGTCCCTGATTTAATGAGCAGTGCGAACTATTCTAGTAAATGAAATAAATTGGCTTAATAATACGTTTATCTCATTTAAATGAAATGAAATCACTTTCCTGTTTCTTTCCTCTTTGGAAACTGTGTTTGCCGGAGAAAGATTATTATTATTATTATTATTATCATTATTATTATTGTTATTGTTAAAAGTTTAAAAATAAAAGTTAACTAAATCAGTGCAATCCAGATATAGAAATTAGTATGACATAAAGAAGTGTCAGTTAGTGAAATTATGGCTAAGAATATGTTTTGACTAGCTTTATTCATCAAATTGGATGGTGTGTGTTTGTTTGTTGGGCTAGGTGGCTGTGAGAAGGGGCACCCCCGGGCCAGGACCCATGAGGAGGCATAGAAGATGCTCGCACCCTGGGCGCCTTTGCTCTTCTTAGCAATGTGGGTGAGAAGTGCCACCAGTGGGCCACTCTCCTTCAGAATAGGTAAGTTCACCTTAAGTCTTACTGAAAGGCGCACACACTTTTTTAGAATTTATACAGTTCGCAGGGTTCTGCATCAGCCACGCAACCGCTCACTACTTTGCCAGGAGTTAGGGCAGATTGAATTGTCAGTAACTAAAAAACAAATAAAATAAGCGCATTTAATTAGGCCTAATGAAATAGATGTTGTTCGGAATGTGTAACGGTAATTACGCACTTATTGCAGAATATGTGTCTTGATTTTAACCTCTTAACCGTCACCCTCATTTCGCCTTGAATTCAAAGCATCACTTCACACACTCACTTCAGTCCTCATGAATGTGCATTATCTCATTTGAAAGCTAAGACTTTGAAGTTTTGAATAATAAAAAAAAGAAAAGAAAAAAAAGAAAGAAAGAAAAATGATGGGATTTACTATCACAAAGTCCTTTTAGACTAAAACGAAGCATTTCATTTCTACCTGCTTTATACACCCCTGAAGCGAGCAGGCCCAATTGCAGGGCTCTTCAACTCCATTCCTGGAGGGCGAGTGTCCAGCAGGGTTTGGTGAGTCTCCTGCTCAGACACAGCTGATTCAACAAATCTGTTAATTACCAGCTTAAGTGGCTGTATTACGTAAGTTGGTGAATTACAAAGCGTGCTAGACATTGGCTCTCCCGGAATGCAGTTCAAGGTCGTCGATCTGTTGCTTCAGGTCAGGAGGGTCACAATATACAGGTAACGTCGACCAGGCCACAGACGCAGGCCTTATGCATGTGAAGGTAAGCACTAGCACTAGCTCATTCGGTTCACTTTTGTTGTAATTGAAACGATGAACTGAAGAAACTGGTGTGAATAAGATATGATAAAAGTTTATTTTTTTATTATTTTTTTTATGATCTTTTCATCGTAAGCTTTCTAATGGTACATATATATTACGGAAATGTACAAAAAGGCTTTACATGGGGAGTTCTTGAGTACAAGGACTCGAAATATGAGCATCTGGTTAATGTTTAATCATTTTAATTTGCCCCATTAAGTGACTGTTTACAGAAGGTGCTAGTATCAGTATCCTAAGTTTAGCTCCAAATTAGTTTGCTTTTAATCTCTTTCTACTCTGTACAGAAAGTCTATTATATTTATCACCGCCTTGATAGAGAACGAAAACCAATTCTAAAATCAGTTTGAACTGTTTGAACATCATTACTCGGAGGGAGAGAGAGAGAGAGACAGTCAGACAGCCGGATCAACTGTTGGCTTAGCAGAAACTTCCACTTTAATGTTTCTGCCGTTGCAATGAGCGCTAAAAACGTATCGACAGTTTAACAGTGGGGGGCATATTGTGCCTGTGTGTGTCTGTGTGTGTATGCATGTGTGTGTATGCGTGTGTGTGTGTGTGTGTGTGTGTGTGTGTGTGTGTGTGTGTGTGTGTGTGTGTGTGTGTGTGTGTGTGTGCACGCAGCTAAATCACATCTGATAAATTATGGCATACTGGGATTTGAAATGATTGCGCTCTGAACAGCAGCAAGCATATTGATCTCTTTATATGGCGGCATATTACAAAAGCAATCTCTGCTCAGAGAGCACAAGGCCGCTGTCATTGTCATTGCATCAACCAAGCCCTGACATTCGCAGTACAGTGATTAGGCAACCATGTCCACTTCCCCACTGTGCCACAAAAAAAAAAAAAAAAAAAAAAGTTTACAACAAGTCCAATTAGATTGGTTACAAAGATTTCCTCTTTATCCTGTAAGTCTGTAAAGCCCGAGACCTTTTAGTGATTGAGACTGTCATCTTTGGGTGCTGATTAATTATGCTGGGAATAAGTTCAGATTTCAGTTTTAGGTGGCACGGTGGCTTAATGGTCAGCTTAATGACTGTCAGTTCTCACCTCCAGGATTAGGGGTTCGGATTTCACCTCAAGTCTACTGGTTTCTTTCCATAGCACAAAGACATGCAGAATAGGCTAATAGGTGTTTCCAAATTGCCTGCAGTATGTGAGCAGGTATGTGCTTGTGCCCTGTCATGTGATGGCACCCCATTCAGGGTGTACTCTCTCTTACCTACCCTGAGTTACCTGGAATAGGTACCAATCCAGGCCACCCCAAGACCCTACATGGGATAAGCAGAACGAATGGATAAATGGCTGGATAGCTGGTCCAGCTGATGTGAGTCAAGTCCATGTCTGGACAGAGTCTCCATGCAGAGAGTTAAATGCCACTGCATTAATCTTGTGAGTCTATTTTCTCCCACTCCAAAAAACAAAACAAAACAAAACTGACTTCATCAGCAGTCGAGAATATAAAGCGATTTTACATGCTTTCATTTAAGGTTACTTGATAATTGCTATGACCAGGGTTTGGATGTCAGGGGGGCATTAGATTAAAGTCTGGTGACACGAATGTTAGTGGGAGTTGGTATTTAATGGCAGCACACTGCTGCCCTCACCAGAATGCCACTGTCTGGCCTTCAGACTGCATTAGGCCAAAATAGTATCACCCTGCCAGGCAGAACGAGGAGATTTAAAGAACTCCGCTCCCTTACTCTACTCTTTTCCTCAGGATAATAATATCTAATACTATTGTGCTTCAGTGATCATTCAGAACAAATACGATTTGGTTGAAATTTGTTACGACAAGCACATGCTGTTGCCAACATATTACTTTGTCTTTTCTTTCTAATATAATATGCTAGCAAAAACCTTGAGAATTGAGGGTATAAAACTGTAGGTTAAATGACGTCTGAAGTTCTATTCTACTCCTATTCGTTTCACAGATGTTAATTGCCATGCCAGTTGAAATAATCTGATCCTTTGAACTAAGAAGATTCAGCAGAAATGTATGCCTTCCCTGCCTCGAATCTTTGATGAATGATTTATCATTGCTGATATGGGTGTGGGTGTTTAAATATTAAAGCAACTTTAGTGGATATATACTTTATACCAGTGGTCATAACTCTACTAATCACCATCTGAGTGCGTGCGTGCGTGCGTGCGTGCGTGCGTGCGTGCGTGGTTAGACATCGTATGCATGCCTCCGAGTGGCGCAGTGGTAAAGTGCTCGCCCTATCATCCGGAGATTGATTCCCGGGTGATGCTGTAACCCCTTGCAGCCAGAGGTCTAGAGAGAGCTGATTGGCCGAGCTCTCTCAGAGGGAAGGGATGAGCGGTACTTAGTGCTCCCACAGTAATCACGAGTCTACAGCCAATCAGGGGCGTCTGTGAGCTCAGGCAAGTAGAAGGAGCGGGAAGCGCTGTCATCCGAGTGTGTTACGCCGCCGCCAACGGTGCGTGAACGAGCAGTTATAAAAGATGCTGTCGGCTGACGTCACGTGGTTCGGAGGAAACATGTGATAGTCTTCGGCCCTCCCGACTGAGTGGGGAGAAATTTGTAAAAAACTGAACTGACTGAATGAACTGACTGTTTAGATTAAAGTTATATAGCCATTTACATCTTACTCTGTTCAAGAGGATTGTTTGTGTGGCTACAAAGGCTGATACATGTGGCTGGCAGCAGTGGATATTTGTTTATTTTTCAAAAATGCTTTCTTCTTGGCCAATTCATGCATCTTCAGTAGGTGCCCTATTTTGGTGAGGGTCACATTCTAACTCATCTCTACCATGATCGACCCCACAGAATGCTGGTGTCATGGTGGGGATGCACCCTGTACATGCTAGTGCTTGACTAGCAAAATGCACACCCATGTAAAACACTTTACATTGTTGTGTATGGAAATGGGCAAAGACAATGAATTAATCGGGGGGGAAAAATCAGTGCAGGACTTTGTATTTGAGCCCATTAAATGTTTGATACTAGCGTAAGTACCCTTCATTGACGGTTAAAACGTTTGTAGAAATAGTTTGAATCTGATCAGCTTTAATGTAATTAGTGATTTTATTATTTCAGGCTGAAGCCCACCTACATGTCCGCCTGTATTTCTGTGCAGTACAACTCTCTGCCTAATGTACAGTATTAATACAAAGAAATACAATATTGTAATGGTGAGTATCTGACACTTTGTCCACGCTAAGTTGTACTTCTTTCGGCATCAGCCAAATACACTCCCTGTTCGGTTAATCGGAGAGTGATTCACAGATGAGAAACCGAACAAGTAGATCGGATTAAGGTCGAATTTTGACTTAAAATGACTCCAGCGTGTCCAGCAGTGAAAATGTAAACAATAAAATATTTATACAAATATTTAGTTTAGATTTTCCGATGAATATCTGTTGGTGCAGGTGTGTGTTTGCGTTAAGCAAGTAGCTTATTAGTAGCTAAGTACTGCCAAAGTTTTAAGAAATTGTGTCCAGCCATTTCTGATACTGGTTTCGGGTTCTTCAGTATGAAGTATGAAACATAAAGATTTCATTGAAAGAGCGAGTTCTTACCAATGTACAGACATAACCTTTTTTTTTGTATTTATATACAGTAGATTAGTTCTAAAGTTATGAAGTTATGGAGTTGTGTCCCAACTGCTTGGAAGCGAATTAAAGTAAAACACACAAACAATTAAACAAATAAAAATGTAAACAGAATATTATTATGTACTGTATATATTGTTGTTCTTAATTAGTAGCACGAATTACATTGCACACTTCTCGGCACATAGAACCAATTACACATTGAGACAGTTTTCTCTGGAGCTGTCACGAGCTATAGTAGGGTAAGCACAGAAGCCTTAGCAGTTAGCCCGTGTAGCGTGGATGGTAAACCCAAACGCGGAAGCAACACGAGTAGGCAGGATAACCACGCAATTTATCTAAGAACTCTCTTACACGAAGAGCTAGGATCTACACAAATAAATCCGCGTTCTAGCAACACACACTCAATCAAAGAAGCAACCCAAATAGGTGAGTACTCACAGAATAGTCGGCAAAGCGTCAGGTAAGGCATGGGCGAACTCAATGACTGAGCAATGTGAAGCGCCATTTTGTCTCCTTTTATGCTTCCTGAAAACCCGACCGTATTACTTCCGGGTCCTAGTGCCGGTCGTGTTACGAGTGTGCATGACAGTACCCCCCTGTCCAGGACCGACTCTCGACGGTCCTGGGGTGGAGGATACCCGACGACGGTAGTCCCGGATGAGTTCGGGGTCTAGGACGAACCGAGCCGGAATCCAAGATCGCTCCTCGGGACCGTAACCTTCCCAATCCACCAGGTACTGGAGCCCTCTGCCCCGAGGACGTGAGTCAAGGATCCGGCGAACGGTGTAGGCGGGACCACCCTCAATGATACGGGGAGGAGGAGCAGGGTGGGTGGGGGGAACCATTGGTGAAGTGATGAATGGTTTGAGCTGGGAGGTGTGAAATACCGGATGGATCCGGAGCGCCGCAGGCAGCTGGAGCCGGTAGGTGACAGGATTGATACGGAGGGTAATGCGGTATGGACCGATGAACCTGGGTGATAGCTTTTTAGATTCTGTGTGAAGGTGAAGGTTTCTGGTTGAAAGCCATACTTTGTCACCTACATTGTACAATCGTCCCGGCGGGTGTCGACGGCGATGTTGAGTGGCGTAGCGGTTGTTGGCCTGTTGGATGGCGGCGTTTGCTTGGTTCCACAGCCGTCGACACCGGCGAACCAACTGTTGGGCTGACGGCACCTCAACCTCCGGTTCTTGATGATCGAACATCAAAGGTTGGAAACCGTGGCATACCTCAAATGGACTGAGATTGGTGGCTGAAGAGACATGGAGATTGTGAGATAACTCAGCCCATAGGAGGTAGCGGGCCCAGGAGCGCTGGCGATCGGCAACAAAGCATCTCAGGTAGCGCTCCAGTTGTTGGTTGGTCCGCTCCGTCTGACCGTTAGTCTGGGGATGATAACCAGAGGATAGACTACAGGTGGAATTGATCAGACGGCAGAAGGCCTTCCAGAACCGGGCGGTGAACTGGGGCCCCCTGTCCGAGACGATGTCTTTTGGGAACCCATGCAGTCGGACTACGTGTTCTAAAATCAGCTCTGCTGTTTTTTTGGCTGACGGGAGTCCGGTGAGGGCCACCAGGTGCACGGCTTTGGAGAACCGGTCGACGATAGTTAAGATGGTGTTCTTCTCTTCGGAGGCCGGCAGGCCCGTGATGAAGTCGACGGCAATGTGCGTCCAGGGCCGATGGGGAACGGGGAGTGGTTGGAGTTCCCCCGGTGTCGGTTGGTTGGTATTCTTGGACCTGGCGCACACTGGGCATGGCTGGACGTACTCTTTGACATCACTCGCCATAGATGGCCACCAGAAGGCACGTCTGATGAATTGCAGGGTGCGGTTGGTGCCGGGGTGTCCGGATAATGGCGAGGAATGACCCCATTGCAACACCTCGGTCCTTACAGTTTTTGGCACGTAGAGTCGCCCAGGTGGCACACCTGCCGGTGCGGTCTCCATCGCCTGTGCACGGCGAACCCTCGTTTCCAGTTCCCAGTGAAGTGGTGCAATGATCTTGGTGGGTGTGATGACAGGCGCGGGGTCTGCCCGGGGAACGTCCTCTTCGTGTTGTCGGGAGAGGGCGTCAGCTTTGGTGTTCTTGGACCCCGGGCGGTAGGATAGGTGGAAGTTGTAATGTTCGAAAAATAGTGCCCACCGCGCCTGTCTCGGGTTGAGCTGTTTTAAGTTGCGGATGGTGATCAGGTTCTGATGGTCGGTCCAGACGATGAACGGCTCTCTGGCGCCCTGGAGCCAGTGTCGCCATTCTTCCAAAGCCCACTTTATGGCCAGCAGCTCGCGGTCCCCTACCCCGTATCGCTGCTGAGTGGGGTCAAATTTTTTGGAAAAGAAACTACAGGGATGTAGCTTCTGGTCTGGACCTCGTTGAGAGAGAACAGCCCCGGCGCCCACATCCGAAGCGTCCACCTCCACAACGAATGGTTTACTTGCGTCTGGGTGCAGTAGAATTGGGGCATTGGTGAACCGGTGGCATAGTCATGAAAGGCGGTGATGGCGGCAGGGTTGAGGCTGAAGTGATGAGAAGAGGGTCGAGTCAGAGCGGTTAAAGGGGCGGCAACCGTACTGTAGTCCCGGATAAAGCGACGATAGAAGTTCGCAAACCCGAGAAACCGTTGAAGTTGCTTGAGGGTCTTGGGTAGGGGCCAGTGACGCACAACTTCCAGTTTCTGCGGGTCCATGGCCACACCCTGGGGCGAGATGACAAAACCCAGGAACGTGGTGGAGCGCTCGTGAAAGGCGCATTTTTCCAACTTACAGTACAGTTGGTGGGCGAGTAATCTCTTAAGGACCGCTCTGACATGCTGGGTGTGTTCCTCGGCGGTGCGTGAATAAATAAGTATGTCGTCTAGGTAAACGAACACCCACCGCCCTAGCATGTCCCTAAGGACATCATTGATGAACTGTTGGAAGGCGGCGGGTGCGTTGCAGAGTCCGAATGGGATGACCAAGCTCTCGTAGTGTCCAGTAGGGGTGATGAAAGCCGTCTTCCACTCATCGCCCTCCCTGATGCGCACCAAGTTGTAGGCGCTCCGGAGGTCCAACTTTGTGAAAATGGTGGCACCAGAGAGGGCGTCCAGGGCTGAGTTGGTAAGCGGCAAAGGGTGTCTGTTCTTAATGGTGATGTTATTAAGCCCCCGATAATCGACACAGGGACGTAAGTCGCCCCCTTTCTTCTTTACAAAGAAGAACCCCGCGGCGGCAGGCGAGGAGGAGGGCCGGATGGTGCCGTGGCGAAGGGCGTCAGAAACATATCTCTCCATCGCCTGCGTCTCATCGGCGGAGAGGGAGTAAAGATGGCCACGGGGGGGGACCGAGCCCGGCTGAAGTTCAATTGTCAGGTCATAGGGGCGATGAGGAGGAAGGTGTGTGGCTCGTCTCTTGCAGAATACTTCAGCCAGGTCTCGGTAGATGACGGGGATGGCATTGGTGTCGACATCGGGTGCCTCGGACTCCCTCGAACACGTCCCAGCCGGGCCCCGCAGGCAGAGTTCGGTGCAGGTCAGCCCCCACTGCAGGATCCGGTTCTGCGTCCAGGAGATGAGGGGGTCATGTTGGAGCAGCCAGGGGTGTCCGAGGATGATGGGTGGTGATGAAATGGAGGTGAGGTGGAACTGGATCCGTTCATGATGTTGTCCGATGGCAAGGGTGAGCGGCTGAGTCTGAGTGGTGATGGGGCTGGAGGAAAGGGGCCGACCGTCGACAGAGGTGATACGAACGGGCTGGGATAACACCTCAAGTTCCACTCCTAGTTCTTTGGCAAACGAAGAGTCAATAAAGTTACCTGCGGCACCGGAATCGATGAACGCAGTACTTCCGACCCGTTTGTGGCCAAACCAGAGGTGTACTTTGACCGTGAGACGGGAATTATGGGGTGTCGTGACCGAGAGGTGGAGGGGGCCCGGTGAACTGCCCCGTTTGCTCACCGGGCCTGAGCGTTTCCCGGGCGAAGTGGACAGAGGGCCCTGTGGTGCGCCGCTGACCCACAGTAGGCGCAAAGCCCTTTTCTGAAGCGTCGTTCCCGTTCTGCAGCGGTCAAGGAGGCGCGTCCTAGTTGCATGGGTTCCCCAGCTCCGGTGTTAACCAAGGCGGGAGGTGGAGGTCCGACAGGTGCCATGGCGGTGGTGGTGAAAGAGGGACGCATCTCAGGAACCGGGGCGTGAGGGTATGAAGGTGATGTAGTGGGTGGCAGGGTCCGGGGGGCTGGCCTCGGACGAGAGAACAGGCGCTGGTCAATGCGAAGGGCGAGCTGAATCAGTCCTTCCAGCGTGGCGGGAATCTCTCGCCCGGCGAGTTCATCTTTAATCCGTGAGGCCAGTCCCTCGTAGTAGGCCGTCCGGAGGGCGGCGTCTCCCCAGGTGGTCTGCACGGCTAGAGTACGAAAGTCCGCTGTGTAGCGACTCACGGACGACCCTCCCTGCCGCAGATGATATAATTTGGTGTCGGTCTCCACCTCAGCAGCAGGATGTTCAAATGTTAGTTTCAGTTGATGGGTGAACTCTCCGTATGAGTAGGCCGTGTCTGAATCTGATCTGAGGACCGCCGTGGCCCACTCAGCTGCCTGCCCGGATAGCAACGAAACGAGAAGCGCAACACGCAGTCGGTCTGTGGAGTATTTGCTGGAATTAAACTCAAACACAAGATCCAATGCAGTTAGAAAGACACTGCACTTCCCATCTGTGCCATCCCACTTATCCGGTAGAGCTATGAAAACGTCAGAAGGGGGGTGGGGAGGCGGTGCCGCAGCCACTGTGATGGGCGTGGCAACAACCGAGTGAGCAGCCGCCCCACGGAGGGTCGCGTTCTCCTGCCGTAGCTCCGCCACCTCGCGGCGCAAAGCCGCGACGTCTTGGAGGTCCTTTTGGAGAGACACGACTTCTCCACGAAGCTTATTGATCAGCTCGCCATGCTGGTCAACCACATCACAGAGGCGAGCAAACTCCGCTGGGTTTACTGCTTTTGGCTCAGTCATTCTGTCACGAGCTATAGTAGGGTAAGCACAGAAGCCTTAGCAGTTAGCCCGTGTAGCGTGGATGGTAAACCCAAACGCGGAAGCAACACGAGTAGGCAGGATAACCACGCAATTTATCTAAGAACTCTCTTACACGAAGAGCTAGGATCTACACAAATAAATCCGCGTTCTAGCAACACACACTCAATCAAAGAAGCAACCCAAATAGGTGAGTACTCACAGAATAGTCGGCAAAGCGTCAGGTAAGGCATGGGCGAACTCAATGACTGAGCAATGTGAAGCGCCATTTTGTCTCCTTTTATGCTTCCTGAAAACCCGACCGTATTACTTCCGGGTCCTAGTGCCGGTCGTGTTACGAGTGTGCATGACAGGAGCGGCCTTTTGAGCCTTTCTATAACTTATGGTGCTTTCATGTGTTGTCTATATTGAGTTTTTTAGTCTTCTAGTAAACAAACATTATTTCTCTTTTTGGAAATAAATTGATTGCATTACTTCAATAATTATATATTTTTGATATAGTTATATTCTTGATTAGTTTCTGCCTCGGAGGGATATGGAGTGTCTGCTATCCTTATTACATTTGAATACACACTTCTCTGCTGTTGTTTCCAAAGGAATTACTGTAAATAATTTTGCATGTTGCATGTTACATGTGGAGGACCAACTTATAAGACTAGATTATAATAGTATACGTGGAGAGGGTTAGCTATAATGGAAGGGTCGCGTCAGGAAGGGCATCCGGCGTAAAACCCGTGCCAAGCTTGCTGTGGCGACCCCTTGCCGGGACATACAGTAACATAATATACTGTATCTACCAATAAGTTGAGTCATTCTTCATACAGCGATCTGACTTTATACGTTAAACATGATTTGTAAATATCAGTTAAAAAGGAATGAGTATTTGGTGCCTGCCATGCAATGATTGACCCAGTGAGAGGAAATATGGTACAGTATGGGTAATCTAACCTTTTCCTCTATGATGTCAGAACTGTCTGGGGACTGCAATATACTGTAGAGAACAGGTATTATTCTTTTGCGCAAAGCTGCTGTGAAGTGTACAAACAGTGCTTTCTGAGATTTTAATGGGAGCTGATTTAATTTCTTTTAAGAGCCCTGAAAATTGTATACCTTAAACTGCTGTTGACTTCCTGGAACAACTTTTATGTGATTGGATTCTGTTTCCTGCAAAATTGTAATTATCTTGAAACTAGTCACAAATCCAATTCCAAGAACCGAAATGAAATTAACTGAGAGTTCACAAAGCAGTCCTGACTTGAGCCCAACTCTAGCCTAATGGCTTTTAGAAAGAGATGGAAATCCAAACCCTCACAAACGTATACATACTGTATATCCTACCAATGATGAATACATCTGGAATAACAGTTTGGATTATTCATTTGTATTCAGGCAATATACAAGTGAAATATGAACAGTTTGACTGCAGAACTTTTAGACTTTCACTCATTTTTGCATTATTTTCCTAATGCCCCTAGATAAATCACTATAATATTTCCATAAGGAAATTAAGCAGAGGGAAACACTACAACACTGAAGAGAGGCATGCTCACTTTCTATACAAGAGGCATGCGATACATGTGAAGCTGTTTCATTTGAGATATCTGGGTTCCTTCACTACTGTATAGAATGTCCTCTTCAGTCAGGATTTTTGGGCGAACCATACAGTATGTAGAAATAATTCTACCTCTATAGGGTTTTATGTAAAATACATTATGTTACAATGCCATATTCCACTCTCTGTCTAAGAGCCATTTTAGGACTATAACAGTTAATATATATTCTAACAGTGTAATACCTGTGGGAACTCTGATTTACAGTAGGTAAGATGAGGTGCGTCCTGGAATAACATGTCTCTTTCAGAGGCTTCCAGGCCTAAAATTACCCATCATTTCACAGCATCAGGTCACAGCATCAAATTAAAGTAGCATCTCATCATATGTACATAGTCCATGCCTGTCCTTTTTCACCCTTGCAAAATGAAAAAAAGGGGGCCGTATTCAAAGTTTAGTCATGCATAGATTTAGTGAGGTGATAATCCTGAAATGTTGTGTAGTGAAGTGGATTTTGTTTAAAACAGACCCGTGACTCAGTTACAGTTCTTACCTCTGACCTGTCTAAATTTTTTTTGAGTAACAAGTTCAGTTCAAAATTCTTAATCCATAGGGTTTAATATGATGTTGGCCCACACTTTGCAGCTATAACAGCTTCAACTCTTCTGGGAAGACTTTCCATATGGTTTAGGACCATGCGTTTATGGGAATCTTTGACCATTTTGGGGAAAAAAAAAAAAAACCTTTTACAATTTCTTTGTAGGATTTAAATGATCTGAGGTTTATACTGTATGTAAATATCTTAAGTCCCAAAGTGCTGAATTGCTGTAACAGCTGGATTATTTACTGGTTATTTCAATAGCTTTAAATTTTGAGTGCGTGCCAATATGCATAGACACAAAAAAAAACAGTGTCACCAGACACAACAGATCCCTGAAAAACAAGTCTTGGGCAGCAGTGAAGAAAGCAAGAAAGAAACCTTGACTCAAAAGGGAACCCATCCTCCTCTGGAATAATTCCACAGGCGATTCTGGAATTATCGTTCATGAACAGTTGTAGAGTATTTAGGGGAGAAACAAACATGGAAAGATGATCTCAACTACTACAGTGTCAATTAACGTCCTGGGAAGAGGCTGTCTTTATTGTTGAAACAGCAGCAGCTCCCTGGCAGCTTATGCAGTGAGTTTTTGAACATGAATTGTTTTTGGCTAGTGCAGACCTCTGGGGTGTACATACAGTATGAGACCATCCACAGCAGGAAACACTGAGTCATAAGTACAGAAAGGTCCATGGAAAGTGGAGCATCAGGATAAGTCGGTGAGGTTGAGAGAAGTGTTTGAGGGATCAGGCACCAGCGCCGAATCAGGCAGCGGGTGTGCATGTACAGCTTGACAGAAAGAGAGAAAAAGATTATTATGTAGGCTCTTATCCTACAGTGGTTAAAAGGGTGTAAAATGTCAGAGAGTGCAGGGGAGGACTCTGACAGGACTAACTATGACAGCGTAACTACACGGGAGATCAAGAAGGTAACAAAGCCGTGAGGGCACTCTGGGACATAAATGTAAGGGAGGCTTACCACAACTCTCTATGCGCACCTTTACCTGTTACCTACTACAGTATGTAGGCAAGTTCAAGCTCTGTACAATTCTACCTACTGTACATTTACTGAGAAAATGAGCCATTTTATAATTTGGGGTACATTTCAGCTATGTTGAATACTGTATGTTCAACAAAAACAATATTCTTTCTCAGTAGAACAAATAGTGGATGAAGTTTGGATCAAGTAAATTCCTTCAGTGTAACATATTGTAGTTGCAGTACGGTAGATGCTAGGTGCAAAGCTACAACCTTAAGCTTTTTCATTTGAAAATTTAATGTGAAGGACGGTTTCACTACTCGGTTTGTCAATTCTGTTGCTAGCAGACGTTCACCCCACAACTCAAAAATGGTTTGTCCCAATGCCAAGTAACCAGCATCGAATGATGTCATTCTGAAGGTCTGATCCATACACACAAATCCTCTTAGCTGAAACGCGTAGACTTTGTGGCTTCACCTACATGCTTGGATACTAAAGGGTCAGAAAATGATTTTTAAATGCCAAAATAGTGTGATTATTTGTGTGCATAGAGAGAGAGAGAGAGAGAGAGAGAGAGAGAGAGACTGTGTAACATATTGTGCGTATTCACACACAACTACAGTACTATTAAATTATTTCATTACAAACGTTTATTCAACTCTTATAATCCTCCGCAGACGGAAGCAATGGAAAGGATCAAATGATAGTTTTGACAATTGCATGTTTAAATGCATGTGTTTTGTTTTGATGGCTCAAGTTTATTTAATTAAGTTCGTATTTTGTTAATAACACTGTTAATACAAATGTGGCATGTTTTGCTATAAACGTTAATCCTAACGAACATGTAAACCATAATGATGTACAGTACCAGCTGAAAGTTTGGACACACAAGTGGATTTATTTTCTACATTCTAGAGCAGTACTGTATTTTTTAAAACTATGCGATGACACATACGGCAATAGGGAGATGAGAAACAACAGCAATAACAGTGTTTTATTTATTTATTTAAAAAGCAGAGGTCAGCTGTTCTTGTCAAGTGCCTTTGCACAACCCATCAAGCAGCATGATGAAACTGGCTCTCATGAAGATCTTCTCAGGATAGAAAGACCAAAACATACCTCTGCTGCAGAGAATTTACCAGCCTCAAAAATAAAATAAGAAAGTATAACACTTAAGATTAGCGCTGTTATGAAGGCTTTACAGAGTATATATCTCAATATTAACAGTACCAGTCAACAACTGTAAGCAATGGGGTTGGGTACCGAAAACCGGTGCTAATAACGCACCGGTACCTCTATAACCGGTATGTACACCCCTATATAATATCTATCAGATATTATATCAGAAAAGAAATTCATAGGTTTATTATTATCAAAAATGATATTACCATTATAATTTACCCTAGGCACGTCACAGGTGTCAAGACAATTAATACAAATTCTCATATACAGTGGAACCTCGGATTGCGAGTAACATGGTTTACGAGTTACTCCGAGCAAACCGAGCAAAGATTTTTAATAAATTTTTATTCGGAAACCGAGCAAGAATTAGTTTACGAGCGCCGAGTATCATGTATCACACTTGAGACTCTTATTTTGACACCGAGCGGCACTCTCTCACCCTCCCCCCCACCTCCCCCCACGGCTTCGCAAACACACAGAAACTCTGCTCGTCTCTTATGAGTGTGTGAGCGCAATTTGACACCGACGCACACACACACGCACGCACAGACGCTCTCTCCCTTTTTCACCCCCTTCCCGGCTTCACAAACAAACAGAAACTCTGCTCTGTCGTGATTCTTTTCAAAGGTAAGGTGCTGGTTCATTTTTTTTTTTTTTTTTACTTTACAGCAGTGATTCCCTTAGTATGCGCTCACGCCAGGTCAGAGAGATTTCTATTTTCCCTGTTAAGACAGTGTTTTCGTGTTTGTGTATGTATCCATTTGTTGTGAAACTTAAGTGATTCTGTTAGTATGCGCTCATGCCAGCCTCGCGGTTTTCCGTTAAAACGGTGTTTCTGCTGTGTTTATGCGTTTGTTGTGAAACTTAAAAAGTGAGTCTGTTAATATACGCTCATGCCAGTCTCAGAGAGATTTTTTAAAAATTTTTTTAGTTAAAACGGTGTCTCCGTTGTGTGTGTGTGTGTGTGTGTGTGTGTGTGTTTGTTGTGAATCTTAAAAAGCGAGGTTGGGAGAGGGAGGAGGAGTGTTACTGTGTAAAACGAGGCGAGGGAAGGGGCTAATTCCACACACACACACACACACACACACTGCGCACAAACGGAAACACTTATCTGTCAGGATTTATTTGTACTTTTTTTTAAAGGTAAAGTGCAGATTAATTTGTTTTATTTTCATTTTATAGATTGTATTAATTATTTTTATGTATTTATTTTTTGGGGCTGTGGAACGAATAATTTGAGTTTTCATTATTTCTTATGAGAAATGATTATCTGGTTTACAAGTGTTTTGGAATACGAATTATGCTCGTAATCCAAGGTTCCACTGTAATGTTTATTTTCTGACACATTTATTTTGCAGAGATTTGTGATGTAATACAAAAATGTTTGCACTAAATAAATATTTATTATGAACACTTAGACAAAATATTTTTATTATTAATAATGTAATATAAAAAATGCATCTTGTATATGAAAAAAAATATTCAAAAATCCTATTCAACATGTCTTTTTTTATATTGCTTATTTTATAATCAAATTATAAAATAATTTGAAAAAGTGGCCTCATTTCGGTGCCATTTAAATGCCTGAACTGGCGATTAATATATTTGTTCTCTGGGGCTATGATGATGACACAGTTGCAATAAGCATTAGATTCATCAACACACATGATCGCCAGTAAAATTTAAATACCGCATTCATGGGCTGTCAGAAATGATCAGAAAAATAAATTATTTCCGTAATTAGAAAAATCTTGAGGACTTCGGAAAGCTTTGATAATACAAATCCAAAATATTGCTGCAGTAATGTTACTGTCCATTTTTTTTTTTTTAGATTAAACGTTTATTAGATTAGATTAAAAATAAATAAATAAAAGCACAAATCATCGGGAAATGAGACCATCCGAGATGCGCGTGAATGCAGCAACTAACGTTACACTCGCTCTGACGTCAGCAGGTGGTCTACCGCTAGCTTAACTTGCTAAATTAACATTCGTTAAAATGCCTAAAACCAAACAGTCGAAAGTGTGGCTATGTAACACGAAAGGATTCCGACACCGCGACGTGCAGTAAATGTTTTACAGCAGTCGCGTGTAAAGGGGGAAACACGTCAAATCTAATGAAACATTTGAGGGCACACGGAATAAACTTAAAAGCAGAGGGACGCGCCGTGTTTGACGGCTTGCGGACAACAGCTGGCACTATCGGTGTAGATGAACCCGACACCAGCCCCGGTCATACCAACTGTAGCCAAGAGGATTATGATGACGTCAGCAGCCTTTCCGCAGGTTAGCAGTAGGCTAATGTAATGTTAATTGCAAAATGCAAATCTTGCATTCAGGCTAACAAATGGTCAAACGATTTGTAAAATAATGTAACATTTTTATAATTATGGCTTTCCAGCTAGTACTTAAACTTTTAATATGTTGTTCAATTGTAAGCATAAATGTTTTGTTCAATAAAAATGTATTCTTGAGCATTCATTTTGTGGCTTTTGCAAAGTATCAGGTTTTAAAAGTATCGATTAGGCATCAAAAAAAAAAAAACCCAAACAATATCCAACCCTAGTAAGCAAACATATATAGTTGATGGTCCATTAATAAACCCAATGATATAGTGAGCTATTATAAATAAAATAACTCAGAAAATGGGAAAACACTTAAAACGTACTGTATGCCCCAGAGAAGAATAAGAGCATAATTTTTGTTAGTAAATTAGTTGACACAACTTTTGCAGACATAAATAAATTGATATATTTACATTATTTAAATGGGAAAATCACATTAACCATATATGTTTTTACTATTTGGACAAAATACTGGCACTTTTAAAAAAATATGCTTATTCATTCTGCTTTTCGAGGGGTTGGATCTATCCAATGACATTCTCTGCCAGGCTGTGCTCTGCAGTTGACAACACCAGTAATGTGCTCTTGCAGTTACAAATTATACATTAAGATTAAAAGGAGTAATGGAGGTTAAGAAATAATGACTTGGCAAGGTGAAAGTCTTGCCCACAGCATGATCATGAAGGTGCTGTCAAAGACTTAAATGAAAATTTAGCACATCGTTACAGTATGTGCTTCTCATATCTAGATTTGGGCTGCATTTCTGTCATGTGCATTGGCCAAACCCAAGAGTTCCCATTGAAAGAATAAAACAAATCAATCTTATTATTACCCAGCATTCTTAGCATCTGCAGTACAGTTGGTAACTACAAACGATTAATTGTCTTGGAGTTTGTAGCAACTGTTCCTTAGTCTGTGGTGACTTCACAGGGTGTTTATTCCAGCGTATTCGGTTCAGTTTATAATTTTTTTAACCATCTGCCATAGACATGAATTCAATGAAATGGATGTTCAGTGTAGCAGAGTTAGGTAAAGGAGAGCAATAAATGATAGAGAGGTACGGAGAGGGACAGAGACATCAGTGTAATGATGCAGACATCATGGGTTAGACAATGGTGCACCCTGGGAAAAGGCAGAATCTCAAAGGGTGTCATTACTTGTCATTCAGTCTGGCTGGTGCCCTCAGACTGGCCTGGTGTAATTGTCTGAAAGAGAAAGTGAGAGCAAGGGAAAAGGATAAATTGATGGGAGAAGTGAATGTACAAAAAAAAAAAAAGGGAGGAGACCGACATTAGAGCTTGATTGGTCAAAGACCTCTCAGAGAGCCAGAGGAAGGAAATCACTGGCTGGAAAAAAAAAAAAAAAAAAAACCGTTGGGACTGCATGAAAATGAAAGCAAACATGACTATAATCTAGAGTAAAACCTCTTTATAAAAAGAGTTACTTAAACAGGTTGTTTAATTACACTCAGCACCAAGTTATTAGGTGTGAATTCTCTTTCTTAATTAGATTCTCAGATGTATAAAGATATATTTTTTTCAATATTCAATTTATTTTTTTTATGGTATCTCATTTAGACAACTGTCTAGTTAATTAACATACACAGATTTGAGTGCACAGTGGCATAATGGTTAGAACTGTGGCCTAGCACCTCCAGTATTGCGAGTTTGAGTCCCACCTCAGGTGTGTGGTGTGCGTTCGATTGTTTCCTCAAACAGTCCAAACCTTTGCAGATTAGACTACTCTGTGTTTCCAATTTGCCCCTTTGGAGTGTGTGTCCTGAGCTTGATTTGGGACCCTGTTCAGGGTTTAACCCTCCTAGTACCCCTGAGGCCCCTGGGATAGGCTCCAGGCCGGCCTCCTGTGACCCTGTACAGGTTAAGTGGTACTGATTATTAATGAGAAATGCATGCTTGATCTGTGCCAGCAATATTCCAGAGAGCTAACACACCACAAATTTACTGTCGACAGTACTATTAATCTACACACCATACCCCATTACAACAATTACAACCCTTATTAAAAATAGCCTATTTACTAAGGCTTTCCAAACCGAGCTCAGGTGTGCCCTGTTTGTTTAATCATATTGAAAGGTCTGTAGAATTTGACCGGAGTCCACCTGTGGCAAATTCAATTGATTAGGTCTGATTTAGAAAAGCTGTTTGCATGCCCACAATTCACAGTGCATAGAAACCAAAGCGCGAGGGGGGAACAAGCCATGCATCTAAGGAACTCTCCATGGTCCTACTTAAACAAATTGTGACAAACTATCTAATACATAGACCCGGTCAAGGGTTTACAAAAAACATATACACTTTGAAAGTTCACAGGAGCATGTCTGTTGTTGTTAAATTAAAAAAGTTTGGGCCCAATGGCTAATTTTGAGTTTAAAAATTAGAGGTAGACTGCTAGAGGAAAATGAGGAATCCTCTTGTCTGACAAAAGTTAGATTCCCAGAAATTATACATTTTGTCTGGCAAAATATACATTTTTCTCATCACCTGGCTAATACCATCCGTACTGTGAATCATGACGGTGCTGGCATCATGCTATGTACATATTTCTCAGCAGCAGGGAGAGGAAGACTGGTCAGAATTGAGATAAGGATGAATACAGCCAAATACAGAGAGGTCCTTGAAGACACCCTGTACCAGATTGCACATAACAGTGTGTGTTGTGAAGGTTCAAGCATGACAACAATCTAAAGCATACAGCCAAGGCAGTGCTGGAGTTGCTTTAGTAGTCTGAATGTTTTTGACCAGCCACAACAAGTCAAAAGTGTTAAAAAAAAAAACAAGTGTTAACAAAGCAACTTAAGAATTATTTAAATTTGTATGAAATGGGAATGTGTATGAATCAAAATGATGAGATTGTCCCTGATGGGCAAGCCGACAGTGGCAAGGAAAACCTCCCTGAAATGGCAGTAAGAAGGAACCTTGAGAGGAACCTGACACAATAGGGAACCCATCCTCGTTTGGGTAATAACAGATAACAGGTATTGATCTGCAGTCATACTGTGTGAGACAGGAAGTTCAGTATAACAGGAGATGTGTTTAAGTTAATGTGGATTCCAGTTTGTTATTGGAGGCTCAGGTAGGAAACTTGACTGGTCTGCACAGTGACCTGACCTCAATCTCAACGTAATTGCAATATGCATTAATAATTATAATTAATAATGCAATAAGCATTATGTATGGGAAGGTAATGCATTAGCATTAATTGCTGCATCCCTTTCTCTAATTTGGATCTCTTAAGCTTATGGGACCACTGACAAATATGGCGTTGGAGAATCCCCGAATAGACGTTATATGGGGCAAACCTGTATTATGATAAGGTGATGTCATCATCTACTGAAGTGAGACAGAATCTGGTGGAAGTGGAAATTGATTATACTTGTAGAGTTTTAAAATTAAAACCCAACCAACTGATAATACATTTGTTTAGTAAAAAGCAACTGTGCTTTTTAACATCATTGTGACAAAAAAAGTAATGAATAATATATTTTTTATTAGTTTCTAAAACCTTTTCTCTAAAGCTGCCAAAATGTATAGGAGCAGGAGTAAATTTTAAGAAGTTTGGTACAGAATCTAGATTTCCCGATTTGTCATGTTTGTTGTAAATTAAATGTTCCGTTGCCATGTTCCGTTTTTTAAGAACCTTTAATATGGGAGTCTTTTAGCAGCTCGTTTAGTGCTTGTGTTAGGTGAGATAATGTCAGAAAGGTCTAATTTACTTACTACAGTAAGGGACAGCTTAGTCCCTACCGAGCTTTGTTAGTGCACTGTATTGAGTAAGAATTTCAAGAAATGATGTAATTTGGCTGACACAAAAACTTTCCCACAGGTAATTGGGGGACTATGGAAAATGAAATGAAATTGTAGCAACAGAAATGGCAGTTCCACTGTGTTGTGCTAAATATATCTGACCCAAACTCTTGGACAGTTCAAAGTGTTTTGCTGGTGGCATGTAGAAGATCCATGTTAGCCTTTTCACTATTGACATTTTCACTTGCTTCCAGCCCCAATGTCATGCCGCTTTGTCGAGATAACATGCTGGGAATTACGTGCCATGCGGTGTTGACATCCATCTGCTTGACTGGACATTACAGGACCTTGGATGCATTCTGCAGGACTGGCTCTTTAACCAAGCACAGAAATACATACCAGTTTTCAGGCCCTTTCTTTTCGTTTTTCATATTTTGTTACGTTTCATACTGATCTTCAAATATATTCAAATATTTTTTCTTTCTCATCATTCTACACATCATACTCCACAATGACAAAGTAAAAAAATAACACGGTAGTCATTCTCAAATGGACGAGATTTGGAACGACCAACAGTCTTCTGGATCTGTCCACACAGTCAAACTGAGTAATCATGATTGAACTGTGATTAAACACATTTATTGGAAAGCTGAGTTAAATTCCATAACCACTACTGCCAGACCTATTGAATTATGAAAGCATTGAACTATAACCTGTGTGGCAAAGTCAAGCATGTTAAAGATCTCAAAAAACAGCACATCATGCCTCAATTTAAAGAAATTCAAGAACAGATGTGAAACTATTTAATTAACATGTATCAGTCTTGAAAAGGCTATCAATACATTTCTAAGGCTTTGGGACTCCAGCAAATCATGGTGAGCGCCATTATCCACAAATCGAGAAAAATTGGAACACTGGTGAACCTTCCTAGGATTGGCTGGCTTAGCAAAATTACTCCAAGAGCACAATGACGACTAATCTAGGAGCTCATTAAAGCTCAACATCTAAAGAACTGCAGGCCTCACTTGCCTCAGTTTTTTTTTTAAATGGCTTCCATGGGAGAGTTTCAAGGATAAAGCCTCTGCTGACTTTCTGTTAAAGATCACAACGGCTCATCTCACATCTCATCTCACAAAACATTGTGATTATTCCCAAGACCTCTGGGCAAATATTCTGTGGTCTGATGAGACAAAAGCTTAACTTTTTGGAAGCTGTGTCCTGTTACATCTGGCATAAAACTGAAACAGAATTTCATTATAAGAACATCCTACCGACAGTCAAAGATGGTGCTTGTGGTGGTAGTGTGAGGGTCAGGACCTGGATGACTTGCCATGATTGATGCAATCATAAATTCTACGCTCTACCAAAAAATGTTCATGATTTCAAGTTTAAGCGCACTTGGGTTACGTAGCAGGACAATCATCTGAAACAGACCAGCAAGTCCACCTTTAATGCGTTTGCTGTGGCATGAACTTCATCAGGCTGTTCATGCTCGAACTGTTCCTGAACTATTCCTAACAAACTGAGCAATTACGTTTTTCACATAGGGCCAGGTACTGTTGGTGTAGGCAGCATTTTTCCCCTTAATATGTGAAATAATCATTTAGAAAGTGCATTTTGTGTTTACTTGGGTTGTGTTTGTGCAATATACAAATTTGTTTAATGATCTGAATCATTTAAGTGTGATAAATATGGAAAAAAACCAAAGGTTCCGCAGTAGCAAATACTTTTCACAGCACTGTAGATAGACAGATTAATAGATAAATGCTCCTCAAGTAAACTAAGGAGGGCGGATATCACTTTCCACTGAGTGTTTTACGCTGCATGAGCATTTTTTTTTATATTGCATTATTATTATATATATATATATATATATATATATATATATATATATATATGCATGAGCGTTTTTTTTTATATTGCATTATTATATATATATATGCATGAGCGTTTTTTATATTGCATTATCATTATATATATATAATTTTTTTTGGTGGACGGATGATGGTTATTGGGGCCTGTCTTCATATGTCTTAGACAAAGCATGTGCTAACCTTCTCTACACACACACACACACACACACACACACACACACACACACACACACACACACACACACACACACACACACACACACACACACACACAGATTGGTTATTGGAAAAATGGCAAAATGATCAAAGTGGAAAATTTGGCAAAGTAAAAGGAAAAAGAATGTTCTGGCTGAACAAAATAATGTTTCACAATAATGATAATATGATAATAACAATAATGTTTAATATTTGTCTATTATTTTGTTAAAATTAATGAAAAGCAATAATCACATAAATCAGTTTTTATGTTAGAGGGTTATACAGTAGTTCAGATCAAAATTGCCCAAATACAAAATATTTTACATAATTTCTGACAAGTCTGTAAATGACTATGTATTTATTATATTACTTTAAAAAAAAAAAATATGTAAAGACTCTAAAAGGCCTTGTCCCATTAGTGAGATGTGTGATTATCTGTTTATGAGAGCACATGAGACAACTCGTGGAAACTAACATTTTCTCAACTGGAAATTGGAGAAACAAGAGGGCCAGAGAGGATCTCCAGAGGAACATTCCAGAAGCTTGCTACAAACACACTGTGTCCGTTTCTGTGTTAGAGTGGAGATGCTGTTTATAGTACCCTCATTGCCTATCAGCTGTAGAGTCTCTTCTGCGAGAGCTAATGAAGCTCCTGGGACGCGAGACGGGGCATTGCGGAAACAGCAGGTAGTCAGCCATCAGCAGGACCCGTTGCTCTGAATGGGGTCTGGCCTGCTGTGCCCTCATTAGAGTGGCATTGAGAGCATGGAGCTTATCCAGGCAGTTCTGTCCACCTGCTTCTAAATGAGCCAGACACCCATCAACTTGGCATAGTCTTTTCTCTCCACCTGCTTCTAAATGGACCCACACATCTACCATCTATCTGACAGTGGAGAATGATGGCAATATAATGGATCTCGATAGAGCTCGATGGCATCCGTTTTGATTGTGCTTCTTACTGTAGGTGTTTAAAGAGCCCATTGCAGGTCAGTTATGGATTAACGCAAGCCTTTAAAAATTTAATTGGACAGAATTACACACACTGCGCACACACTTTTGTGTGAGGAACTGCTGACTCTAACGCAGACTGCCAGGTCAAACTGTCATAGCGCACTGGGCTTTTTTGACTAGCCTTGATGTTTGTTATCTTACATAGTGCACCCAGGTTTAAGAAACCTTTTTACCTCTGGCAGTTCAGCTAATTAGTCTGGGCTTCTTGGAGTAAATGTTTTTTTTTTCTTCTTACTTTGTCTTTTTCCCTTTTTTTTTTTTTTTGTCCCCAAGTTCTAAAGATGGTGTTGAATATTATTGTCTGTGACTGTTTTGAAATGTGCAATGCCACTTTCCCTGCCATTGGAAAAGCGGGCATTTGCTGTGTAGGTATGATAAAACAAAGTACTTTGTTTCTGCCTAACTGTCATTAACTTTGAAACCTTTTCAGGTTTAAAGTAGTATATGTAAAATAAGGGAGAATTATATCTGTTCAATATCCGACGGCTAACACAATGCGGTAACATGCTTCCAGTTGCAAAAGGTGTGAGTGCTGGCAGTGTCCCAGAGTGGTGTGTTTGAACCAGCTGGTTTGACCTAAGCACCACTATTTATAGAGATCTGTGTACAAGATGCAATCAAGTCCCTGTGATTGGATTTTTAAAGCACTTGCACATGCACCTGTTAGAGGCATGCACTGTGGTTAATACCCCTGTTTTCAGCATAAAAAACAAGCTCTTACCAGGCGTTACAGTTTAACTAAGCAATACCGAACAGCAAGGCAATCACATTAACATCCCGAAGTATTGAGACGTGCAAAAAGATCAGCAGCGTACTCATGAGGAATTTCATTGTGGTACAGTTCAACAAGACTTTGAGTGAAAACTAATATCCCGTAGCTATTGTAAATAACTTTGTTTAGAGCTCGTTTCTGAATGTTCAATCTGATATATTTTATTTATGTCCTTCTGTCTATGTAGACAAACCTAATGGCTAGCAAAAAGGATTTAACCACAGGTTCCTTCTCCTTTTTTTATGGGTTTAATGGTGGCCCGGAAAAGCAATTTAGAGGTGCTTCTTTCAAATATTCAAATAGAAATCTGATAGATCATCTTCACCCAAAGGATTTATTCCCCATCACCAGAGTCTAATTATCATTTAATACATCATTAATCATCATATATCAATTAAAAACGGTACTGCTGGTTAGCAACCGTTTAGCATTAGCTTCATATATATATATATATTAGACTGTGCCTCAGATCCTGCAAAGCTGTTAAAAATACATATAGAAGACTAAGAAATTGAAAAGGGAATTGCACCCATTCAATTTTCTTAAATCAATCCCCTGTAAGACATCCAGTACGGCAGATTGGAACTGTAAGTGCTCAGAGGAACTGAATTTCAGTGACAATATCTGATTTTAAGGATCATACTGGGCTACTTATCTCTCCAAGAGGAATTTTCTCTCAAGTTATTTTTTTATGCAAATAGAGTAAGGAGTTGGCATGCAGTTAGGGCACGGGCTTCCATTAAACATATTTCAACATGAATTTCCTTCCATTAACTGGCAAGCTCATCTTCTACCACGGTTCCCTTTTTACATTTACGCCTTGGGACCGTTTTTCATCCATGCAAATCCAAATGGCTGTATGGTAGGTGAGTAAATCAAGCTATAATTAGGTTTTCTTTTGTAACCGTTTGTGCTAAATAATCAGTATTGATTGATTCAGTTTTTAGCATCGACAAAAAGGCTTGCAACAGACATGAACAACATTAAGTACATTTATGGAAGATCATGCACATGTACAGTACGGAGCATAAACATTTCTTCATATTTTGCTTGCAAAGAGCCAGGCGTTTGTATTTTTAATGGAGTCTAGAGAAATAGCTCTCCAGGCCTCCTGAAGGACTTTAATATTTACCAGGTTCTTGTCTCTCATTTTCAGTCCAGTCCTTGGCCTGAGCAGTTTCAGAGGAAGGTTTTTGCTTGTTAAGCCACACAGTAACCTATGAATCATTCAAGCATAAAAAACATATGACGCAAGACATTAACCAGTGAGAAACAGGTGCAGATGATGACAGATGATCAGGCTGGTGATTAGCATACTGGTGATGCTGAATTCTGAGCAGCTGGAACAGACGAGAGGGGAAATGAGGTTGCTGCTGAAGTTCTTACATAAACAACCATTTTTTAATTTCTTTAGGCACTTTATCATGGTATGAAGCTTGTTTAATTTAATACACATAATTGAGTTGAATACAAAGAAAGGAGTGTTGGCTCAGGACTTCTGCATATTTGCATGTTATTCTTAACTAATTTTGCATGCGTTTATGAATTACCACTATAAGACATATTCAAAAAGGAACCACAATAAAATCCCTACTATTTATACCTGTTTATTGAGTTTAACCTGTTATTACATTCTCCCTGTTAAAATGTACTTCTATAATGTTCAAAATGTTAAATTGATCATTTAATTGCTTTCTAGTTAATTTGAAAAATAATTTAAAAAAAATTTTTTTTGTTTAAATCACTGTTGTGTTTAAAACGCATTAGAAGTTATATAATAAGATCATGCACATTTTAAGCATATGGTGTAAATGGCTATATTAACATAGGTCACACCACGTCACAGTTTCTTGCACACACTCTATACTGATTCGGCTGTTTTAATACGTGCAGTCCACACCATTCACGTTCTGAGAGAGTTGTGCTGGATTCCATATAATGCAAATTAGAAGTGGCAGCCACTTAACACTGATCGCTCGTGACTTGGAAGCCAAGGCACTGTCGTCAAATGGCAGATAATGATATGTGTAGATAGCTGTATCAGCCATATGTTCCCTACAACAAGTCATGCATGAAAAGTTATTTACAGCACAATCTCATTCACCTGTATTCTCCCAATGCGTATGATTGGAAAGGTCGATTTAACTAAGCAAATAGGTAAGAGGATAATTACTGCAGTGATTAATATGGTTTACGTAAGTGATTTAATCCTAACTGATGCAGTCAGTAGCTTCTCATCTTCAACAACCATGCCAGAAGACATATCATGTGTTCATCTCTTTCTTCATCAAGAAAATCAAACAACTAAGGAGATACTACTAAAATTGTGTTAAACGCATTATTAAACACCTGGAAGGATAGTCGGAAAGATGGAAACCTAATCACAGCGCCAGAACTCGCGGTGAATCATGATGAACCGTACTTATGGGATGCATGAAACCGCATAGGTGAGATGGGGGGGGGTATTGGTGGTTAACAGATTATGGGCCAAACTTCGCTGGGTGATGATGGTAGAATAATCACAGTATAAAGGTCTTGACTAAACCAACATGCATGAGGAATCACAAAGGAGTTTTCATTTTCTGCAATGGAAAAGTACTCGAACTAGTTACTTATATCAGAAAGTATCGGCGTAATGTAACCGATTACTTTTGAATGATAGTACTTTTGTAATGTAATTAGTTACTTTAAAAAGTATCATCCCCCAACACTGGTCCTGAACCATAATCATCAAAGAAGGAATGAAATCTGTTCAGGAAAAAAAATTGAATGTACAGTAGTTTGGTGAAATCTAATCATAAATAGATGTGATGGCTATGTTTCAAAGTGAAAGTATGAGCATTTCCATGCAAACAATATGAAAAGAACTCAAGGGTTTGGGACTAAACAGCTGTATAGCCTTAAGAATACCAACAATTAGTCAGGCTAATTGAGAAAGGGAAAAAAATTCAGTTTGCTAGGGAGCATAAAGAATGGACTGTGTAGCATTGGTAAAAGGCCATGTGGTCTGATGATTTATGGTTATCAGTTATTGAAGCATCTACAGTACATGTACATGTCAAATGCATGATGTGTTCATAGCTAAAAGCAACCAAGCAGAATATTAGAGTCTGAACATAAGCAGGAAATGTTTAGAGGCTTTAGAGTTTTCGAAGCAAAAAGTGTCCAGCAACTGCCATTTATATTATGTATACAGTTGAGTAGTTGCAGGTTAAGAGCCAACAATGTCAGCTTGGCGGTGCTGGAATTTAAAATAACATTCTTCCAGTCAGTGATCCAACAGTTTAACCATTGGGCTGCCACTGCCTCAACTAAGTGGTATTATCCATTGTAGATCTAACACCAGCAGGGAGTGATGCTCTTTGTGAGTGCAATTCATGCACACACAAATGTTATTGTTTGTTTTTAGTGGGAATAGACTGTATAAGATGTGTGTTCAGATGGGTCAGTTCATCTCATTGGGGTCAGGAGACAACTAATGGGCAGTTTTGCATATATTCTACAATTTTGCAGTTGTTATCTACATTATGAGTTTGTGGTGACATCACATTTATTTAGACATCACCAGGAGAAGCATGTGATGAGTGCTGTCAAAACAATAGAGTAGGCTTTAGCAATAGCATATGCAAGAGCCCTGATATGGTTTATGATGAAATTGCATGATGTTATGGTGGTGGTAGCACCTCCAGTGAGTTTCAAAAACTAGCATCTGTGTTCTGGGATTCGGTCTGATGTTCTATTGAATTGGAATACATTTCCCTTGTGTTGCTTCTTGTCCTTTTGTAGTGTTTTAGCATGCCATATGTAATAGTAGGGCACTTGGGGAAAGAGTGAAGTTGAGGTGGCGAGATTGATGCCTTTCCTAATTTACATATACATGCATATTTATGGGTTGTTCAGTGCTTGAAACTAAAGGTGCTCCTAGGCAAATGTAATACCCGGGACATTATAACATTTTAAAAAGACAGGGAGGGGGAAAAAAAAGTATGTAAATGTATACGTACATACATTTGCATAACTTACAGACTAAAGAAATTGTAGATCACATAAGGCAACAAGGAGAACAAAAAAAAAATCCTGTATGCACAGCCAACTAAAGACAAGAAATTATTTTAGCTTTGCTTTTTCCTCATTCAACAGCCCAAGTTCTCAAAAAACAAACAACAAAAGTCTTTGTGAGCCTTTGAGACACAACCATAAATGAACAGGCATGAGGTGTTTACTCTCAAGCAGCCAGGAGAGGATGGGTAGAAATAAGCATTATTGTGCAAAAATGGATTTTTCTTGAGTTTTTTTTTTTTATTATATTATGGAACTGTATTAGATCAGATTTTATTTAAAAAAATATATTGCAGTCGGGTATAAGCAAAATGATCCAGTAATTTTGCAGCAGCAAAGGTGTTGGATAGAGTCAGGAAACATGGTTAGAGTTTGACAGGAGCAGGCAAGAAAAAATGTTTTACCTGCTCTAATGTGAAGTGTACCCTGCATAACAGAGAGCTTTCTAACCAATTCCACTAAGGAGAGAAGACCAGTGGTCCCCAGTCACCGGGCCGAGGACCAGCACCGGACCGTGGATGATTTCGTACTGGCCGCGCAGAAAGAATGAAAAATAGACATTTCATTTTATTTCCATTTTATTGTTTCACTTTGAAAAATGATCAGATCGTCTCCCATCCGCTTAAGTCAGCACATCGCATCAGGTGATTCGCATGCTCCATGCCCGCTCTGTATAATAGCAGACAACTTGCACTCTGCTGACGTTCTGGATTAAAATAGATGCGGAATATCCTGAAATCGCCACTAAAAATAAAATTTGTTACGAGCGTGTGATGGCCGGTTCGTGGAAAACTGTATTACATGAAACTGGTCTGTGGTGCAAAAAAGATTAAAGACCACTTGCCTAGACCTTTTAAAAAATATATCTTCCAAACTGCCCAAATAAGGCATTGAAATGAGTCTTGATACATTATTCGGCAGTATTATTACTAACCCTAAGCCATAGAATTCATTGTAAATATTAATAAAGTCAGGTGTGCTATTGCAATATTATCAAATCAAATGAAATCAACTGTACAGTGCCGTTATGGCATACTGACATACGAGTATTTGTTTTCTGCAAATAAACCAACAACATCTAACTTTTTTTCACCACCATTATTACTGTGGCATTACGTATTTAACAGAACTGAAGCACAAAAAGAGAAGGTTGGACCATCTAGACCATTCCAAAACCTTGATTCTTTTATTTATCAGCCATTATGATATAGATATACTGGTGCGCTTCGGCTCATTGATGATCAACCAAGATTAAGCTGTCAGACAGATGGCTTCACATTTGCCTCTAGAATACTCTAGTATACAGAGGAGTTCACAGTCAACTTTTTTTGCAAGGTACAGAGGTTATGTGGCTGGAAAAAACAAGGCTAAATAATCGCCCCCCACCTCTGTGCTTGACAGTGGGTACAGTATGAGGGGTTTCTGCTAAGATGCTGATTGTTTTTTTTTCCAAACATGGTACGGGGCACTAAGAATGAGGAACTCCACTATGAGCTCATCTGCCCATAGAACATTGTTCCAGAGCAACAAACTGCCAAAACGTCTGCTTTTATAGAGGCCTGCGCACCCGCTGATGATTAGCAGCACCTGGCTGCAACTTACCGTCTTAAATCCTGTAAAAGCAATAAGCGGGTACTTAGTGTTAATGCAGTACTAAGACCCTAGTATATCAGATTGTTTTTTTTTTTTTTTTAATTATGTTTTATTTTTTTTAATTTTTTTTATTTATTATGTTTTTAGAGAGAGCACCAACATGCTTTAACCTACAGGGTTGCAAGGGGCCTGGAGCCTATTCCAGGAGACTTGGGGCCAGAGGGGGAGTACACCCTGGACGGGGTGCCAGTCCATCGCAGGGCACACACACATATGCACACTCTCATTCACACACTATGGACAATTAGGAAATGCCAGTTAACCTAGTGTGCATGTCTTTGGACTGTGGGGGGGGGGGGGGACTGATGTACTCAGAGGAGGTCCTCCATGTAGACCCGGGGCAGGAATTGAACCCGGACCCCAGAGCTGCAAGGTGACAGTGCTAACGACTAAGCCACCGTGGCCTCCCCTTTCAAATAATTATAATGCAAATATGTATACATAAAATAGAAAGAACAAAAAGCATGCATATTCACCTTCTTTCATGGTTTCCCCTGCTCCTCCTGTGCCCCGTCTGTCTCCAATGCCAAGGTGCTGGGAAGCTTTACAGATTCCTCTCACTGTCAGGGCTGTCCGATGCCTGTCAGGTGAGCCATGCTGTGCACAAAGAAATGAATTTTAAATTTCAAGGCCTGACACCATGGTTTAGAAATGTCTTTCACCTGCCGGCTGCCTGCCTGTGTAAAAGGTTTTGTTTTGTTGATTACAGAAGCAATTTGCTTCCACAGAGTGGCAAAGCCATTTTCTTTCTTGTCAGGATGAAAGGATGTCCATTGGTGACCCTATGGAGCTCTGGTAGTGGCTGCTTAAATTTTAAATTGTATGCCTTTTTTTTTTTTTTCATCTTTTTTTCATTTGACTCTTGCACATTGTCCCAACCTGAAAATCCTCAATTATCAAGCAGTATGGCACAGATCTTGACAACCGCTATTTATTTATTTATTTATTTATTTATTTATTTTTTCACACTCCCAATCAGGTCATTCGCCAATTTCCAGCTATTCGTCCCTATTATATGACAGCAACCAAATAGGGAGAGTTTGAGCTGGGACTTTTCTGCTGAGACACTTAAATCCAGACTCTCTTAAAGGCAGATGCTATTTACACTCAGGAATCCATAGGCAACATTGCTGTTTGCACCCAGAGTGAAACATCCCATGTGGCTATTTATATCCGCGAGTATATAATACAGTAGCTCAAACCCTAACCGTTTTGAACCACGATGAATTATGAAAACATTGTCATTGGTGTACTTGACCGTAGCCTTCTATCCTTCTTTTTGCAAAATTCGTTTGATAATTTGTTAGAATATGCCAAAGACTTGAGAGGAAGAAGAATGGGCGGAAATTTCAGTGCAAAGCTGGTAGAGATATACCCCCAAAAAACTCACTCACTCATCATCTATACCGCTTAATCCTGTATTCAGGGTCACGGGGGGGCCTGGAGCCCCATCACAGGGCACACACTAACACACACTAACACTAATTCATACACACTATGGCCAATTTGGGGATGCCAATTAACCTAATCTACATGTCTTTGGACTGTGGGAGGAAACCGGAGTACTTGGCGGAAAACCACCAAGCACGGGGAGAACATGCAAACTCCATGCTCACAGAGACGGGAATCGAACCCGGACCCTGGAGGTGCTAGACGACAGTGCTAACCATTACACCAGCGTGCCACCTACCCCAAAAAACCTTGAGTTCTAATCGCATCAGAAGCTGTTTTTGCAAAGCATTGACTCGGGCGGCTGAATATAAATGCACGGCACACTTTCCAGATTTGTATTTGTAAACCGTTTTGAAAACCTTTTATCATTTTCCTTCCACTTCACAATCACAGTACAGTATGTGCCACTTTGTGTTGGTCTGTTACATAAATTCCCAATAAAATATACATTTCCGTTAGTGTTTGTTGCGTGAAAAGATGTGCCAAAGTCATGGCGTATGCATACTGTACGTTTGCAAGGCACTGTATTCTAACGTATAGAGCTCAGAGATACCGTAGGCATGTGTGATTATTGTTGAGTGAATGACTCCTGTGTAATCCATTATCTACTGTATATTTTGCCTATGTGTGAAAGTACTTCAATTCTTCTCTTTTTCAAAAGATACTGTCCACTGAGGAAGCACTCGATTAAATAGCAGAATCTTGAAAATATTTACATGATTTTCAGAAACGGCTCAGTATTTGTTGTGTTTATTAGCGACAGCTTGCACTCGAGCTGGCGTGAACTTTCCAAGCTTGTGTAAAACCTGATGATCCATGTTAGCTCAAATCCATCAGCGTGTCATCTGCACACTATCAATATGTGGGATTAGACTGAAGGAAAAGCTAACCTTTTCTATAAAGGAGTTAACATGGTTGTACATTTAATTAGTGCCCTCGGAATAGAATAGTGTAGAACCGTAAATATGCCTCCGAGTGGCGCAGTGGTTAAAGCGCTCGCCCTATCATCCGGAGATCGCTAGTTCGATTCCTGGGTGGTGCTGTAACCTCTCGCAGCCGGAGGTCTAGAGAGAGCTGATTGGCCGAGCTCTCTCAGAGGGGAGGGATGAGAGGTACTTAGTGCTCCCACATTAATCACGGCTCTACAGCCAGTCAGGGGCGTCTGTGAGCTCGCGCAGTGGAGGGAGCGGATAGCGCTGTCCTCCGAGTGTGTTACGCCGCCCCCAACGGTGCTCGAGCGAGCAGTTCAAAGTTCGAAAAGATGCGGTCGGCTGGCGTCACGTGGTTCGGAGGAAACACGTGATAGTCTTCGGCCCTCCCGGCTGACTGGTAGTAGTAGCCTTAATGTGGGAGCCCCCTAGTGACGGGGAGGAATTGGACACGACTAAATTAGGGAGAAAATCGGGGAAAAATCCAAAAAAAAGAAAAAAAAAAAAAAGAACCGTCAATATGCAAGATAGTGAAGGTTTCCTGTGTGCGCTCGAAAATTCTTGAATTTCTTTCCAGGTTAAAATGGGGGGGAAAATGACAAGTGCACTGTACAAAGTGCCATAACAGAATGACACAAGAGCTCAGTAAAGTACAGTAATTGCACAGTTAAAATATTAGCACAACACAGTGCACACAAACTACACAAAACAAGAGAAACTTGAAAATAGATTTGATTCCCGTCTCTGCTTGGTTGGTTTCATCCCCCATGCAGGATGGACTAACTGGCATTTCTAAATTGCGCTTGTAGTGTGTGAATGCGCATGTGAATGTTGACTTTCCTTTTCACAATCATGGTCCTAATAAGCCATAAGCATTAAAGGTGTGAGCACAGAAACACATCTTCATAATGCCCCGGTGTGTCCGGGGTTTGGATCACATTTCACTTTTTAATCAGTCTGTCCTCTGCCCACATCAGTGTAAAAAAAAAAACCTCCAAAAACCACAAACCTCAATACACTGATCAATTAAAATGTTTTTTGCTTCAAAAGTATCATTAGCATAAACATCTGTCTACTGCCGAGGTGTCGCACGCTCTCACCGGGAGACAGGAAGGTGGGAGGTGCGGGATGAGCATGCGGCACATACTGTAGCGCAGGGTAAACTAGAGTTGTCTGTGTCAAGTAGCTGCTGTCCTTGTGAGACTGAGTGCATACTGTAGGCTCCACAGTGCTTAAAGTTCAAGCATATCCGAGTTGTCCTCAGATATCAAGCTGGATATCCAAATAAATCTGCCCCCAGGAGCATTTACACAAGAAGTTAACTATTCATGAAAATCCTGTAATTAAACCTCAACATAAAATACAATCGAATAATATTCGATTGTTGCAAATCAACTTCACAGAACTAGTTTTAAAAACGCATATTAATTGGGATTAAATGTAAGGAAAAAGTCCACATTTTTCAATCGGTTTATCCCTGTTGAGCAAACAGTGGCACGGAAGAAAACTTCAGAGGAACCCGACTCAAAAGTGAACCCGACTTCATTTGGGTGACACCAGATAGTAAAACCATAAATCAATCCCTGTCTATAACAGGAAAGGTGTTCAAGTTCAAATAAAGTCCACTTTCACTGATGGAGCCTCAGGTGCGAAAATGTTCCAAGGCAATTTCAGTTCTTAAACCATTGAGCGACTGCAGTCACAAGCCATCACAGAAAAACTGCCTGCATCAGCCCAGTCCAAGTCCATCTCCATGATCATCCAGTGGAACTGTCACGACACACACTGAATCCCCCCACCCGGGCCAACCACTCAGGGCCATCCTCAGTAGCAGCTAGAGGCCATGCAACAAGAGCCTTCAAGCAGATGTAGGGCACCAGGTTGTGTCAGACACGTCCACGTTGCAGAAAGGGTCAGGATCACTGGTAAATCAGGAGTGCCATGTGCAGCTTAACACAGAAAGAGAGAGAACAGTTAGGCATACTCACAAGACACATGATGGATAAGGTCAATATATATTGGGAATAACTGGCATAACTAGCTCTGACACCATACCTAAAAGTCAGAAGAGTCCGAAGTAAACATCTTATCCTAATGGCATATATTAAAGAATATTCAAAATAAATAAAACAAGCCAACACTCACTCTCTATACCACTTTATCCTGTATACAGGGTCGCGGAGGGCCTGGAGTCTATCTCAGGAGAGGGCATAAGGCGGGGTACATTGGATAGGGTGCCAATCCATCGCAGGGCACACACACACACACACACACACACACACACACACACACACACACACACTCATTCACTCACTATGGGCAATTTGGGAACACCAACTAACCTAGTCTGCATATCTTTGGAATGTGGGAGGAACCCGGAGGAAACTGTAGAGCCATGATTAATGTGATCATGGCCAATCAGCTCTCTCTAGACCTTTGGCTGCGAGAGGTTACAGCATCACCTGGGAAGGGCGAGCCCTTTCCCCCTGCGCCACTCTTCTGAATGTTGGTTTGAATGACTACATAGAGAAATGTGTTGATTTTTATTGGTGGTCACCTAACGTTCTTTATTGTTCAGAACTTGGTGACGACACACACATTATTTAGGCCCTGCTAACAGGGATAAGGGAGTTATAAAGGGCTTTCTTTTTCCCCATGACTGTAGTCATCCTATTATAAGAAAATAAATGCCACCGTCTAAATAGAGGATGCGCTGGTCTGCCTGCATATCGCTTCAGGGTGTAAACAGATTCCTTAGCTGAGGGAAGATTTAGCCCAGGTCACACTTATGAGAAAAAGATTGTTTAAAGACTGGTATGATTTATTTCCGAGGATAAAAGCTGGCTTATAAATTGGTTCTGTTGCCAAGTCATCTTCTTTTAATGCTCTGCAATACTTCCAGCACTTTAGCTGAGACACGTAGAACATTTTTTAATAGCTCTTCCCCCCCCGTATTGTGTGTGCATGAATACCTGGAATTCGCTCTTTCATTTTTATGTCACACCATTTTTCTTGTTACCTTGCTTAATTCTCACCTCATTAACCTTTTTCTGTAATGCGTTTCTAGAATTCACCCCTTTCAGGTGCTGTTACACTTCAAAATCATTTTTTTCTGGCAAAGAACCGAGTGGAAATAACCTCCGCGTCTGCATTTCTGCCTTTGCTCTCATCCCATCACTCGGAAGGCGTAAACTTTAATGAAGTTGTGTGGGCATCCGATGCAAATCAGCCATGTCCGGAAAATGCTTTGGACTTTTTGGATGACCAACACACACTAGGTACAAAGGAAACGTGCATCTCTAAAGCATTTCCTTTTTGGCTGCATGAACATTCCCGCACATTTTCTTTGATATGCATTCTTTATCCCATCTCTCTTTCTCTCTGTACCATCGCCGTCTGTACCGCTTTATCCCGTATACAGGGTTCACGGCAGGCCTGGAGTCTATCACCTTGGAACACTTTGGATGGGGTGCCAATCATTCACACACTACAGACAATTTATACCCGGAGGAAACCCAGGGAAAGAGCATGCAAACTCCATGCACACAGAGTCGGGATTCGAACCCAAACCCGAACACTTCAGGTGCAAGGCGACAATGCAATCGCTCTCTCTTTCTCACTCGATCACTCTCTCCTTATTTCTTTCCACCTGCCTGAATGAACAAAATTAATCTAAACTTTTTTTTTTATGTGCCTCGGAATGATATAATGAGTCTTAGCAAAAGTTTGAATTTAAATTTCAGAACAATTAGATCTTATAACAGTTGTGCAAAATCTTACTTCTAGTTCGTTAGGTCTGTGCTAATGATTGTAAACTTCCTGGGCAAAAACAAACAAACAAACAAACAAAAACAAACAAACAAACAAAAAAAACTCTCGCACACCGAGATTTCTTTTGACTGCTTTTGTTTGTGTGATTAGAGCACACAATGTTGTGGTGTCCAATTCCTGTGTGAAAATGATTCTTCATACTCCTAGAACCAGCCTGTCGCAATTTGCAAGGCTGTTCTGTCAGGGAAGAAAAACGCACTAAATGTGATAATCTGGTCATTCAGTACTTTCAGGTCATCATAATACCCTATAATGTTGCGGAGCCTAGATCTGACCAACTGAAGCAACCCCAGATCATAACAGTGTTTGCAGAAGCTTGTACAGTGGAACCTATGCATGATGGGTGCATCGCTTCATGTGCTTCGATTCTTATCCTGACACGCTCATCGCTCTGTAATGGTGTCAGACTTGACTCATTATAACTTCACATATGACGGTTCAGCGCAGATCTTGCAGGCTTTGATGATGTGTTGAAGGGTTCCTAACTCAGTTCCAGTAATTTCACATCTCCTTGGTTGTTTTCTATGATTGATGCGGCCCAATAATTTTGGGCAAAAATGTAAAAAGTATTTTTTTTTAATCGATTTCGGATTCAGTGTGGTGATAATAAAAATGAATAAAATTGCTGCATACCTGCCAGCTGCTGATTAAAGATATGAATCACGACGGACAAAATATACAAACTCGTATACAAAGGCACCCCAGAGGAAAAAGAAAATTAGAAAAGAGCTCTCAGAAAAGTATCATTAAGGTCTCCTAATATAGTGTGAGGTCTGTTTGAAACCAAAATGAGACTATGACGTGTTTCTCCTGTCACTCTTATACTGTTTAATAGAGAAACTTTTTCTCTTCAAATTAGCCTCTAGTTAAATTTTGCTCTTCATACTGTAAAACAGTTATCAGATTTTGCACCTCTTTTTAATTTCAGGCAAAGAAATCAGAAATCTATATCGACTTCATCTATTCTTATCCCAGCCTCATCCATGCTTCTTATACTGAGCTCAGAAAGAGCAAATAACGAGCGCTCCACAAGTGCTCACTGAATTCTCATCAAGACTTAGTTTTTTTTTCCTAAGTGATGTCTGACTGTATTATTATATGCACACACTTATTTTTATTATTATTAATTATTTTTGTGTTAATGAATGAATGAAAGTAATCGTGTATCCTTTAATAAAACTCTTATGATTTTTTTCTATATGATTGATTTATTGTGTATTAGGTCTTAGAAATAAAAACTAGTGGTTAATTCTTTACTGTAGAACAGTGAAGTTGCTATTTACCATTCCCTCTTTTAAAATAAAACCCTTTCTTTTATATAGTGTGTATGTAGTAAGAATATAAGAATGAGGAGAGTATTATTTTTTGCCTTTACAACTCAGCCCCTCTATTCTCCTAATCACTTCAGATCAGTCTCGTTTGTTTATGCAGCTCTTCTCTTTTTGTACACAAACATCACCTGGCACGAGCGATGATCACGTGCTTCAATATAAAAAAAATTTCATAACATTTACAAAAATCTGGCTAATCTTTCAAAAACAGAATGAGGACAAATATTTATTTTGCAGACACAAACAAACAAACAAACAAACAAGACTTGTTTGAAGTGATTTGGACAATAAAGCGTGGGGAGGTGGAGGGGGGGGGGGGTTGAGTAAAAAAAAAAAACCCTTAATATGTTGTACAATTATTGAGCACAAGTGTTTATTTTGCATGCATAAAATTTGTCAAACAATGTGCCTCAACATACAGTACACAGCATTTTCGGCATACGAGCCAAGGAAAGCTAATTTACATATGTGTTTTTTTTTTTTTTGCATTTTGTAAGGACAGTAGCAAGAAGAAGGCGGTACGGTGGTGTAGTGGTTATCCCCTCCAGGGTCCGGGTTCGATTCCCGGCCAGGTTCGATTACCATCTCTGTGTGCATGAAGTTTGCATGTTCTGCCCGTGCTTGGTGGGTTTCCTTCAGGTACTCTGGTTTCCTCCCAAAGACATTTCACATAGGTTAGGTTAATTGGAATTCCCAAATTGCCTGTAGTGTGTGTGTATATGTGTGTGCCCTGTGATGGATTGGCACCCTGTCCAGGGTGTACCCCACCAGACTTCGTGCCCTAAGTCTCCTGGGATAGGCTCCAGTCCCCCAGCAACCCTGAATACAGGATAAAGCGGTAGAGACGATGAGTGAGAGTGAGTGAGTAGCAAGAAGAAGGGGCAGCCACTTTCAGTCTCGTTTTTTATTTAAAGGAGTAATAGGGAATCATGAATTAACATGAGGTGAGGTTTAATGTCCATTTCATTTCATTTCATTTTTTCCTTATTTCACTTTCCATTTTCCATGTCTTTTCTAAGTGGTTGATTTGTTTTTATATGCAAAAATCTGAGTATAGTGCTGGAAATTGGTTGGTGGTGTTAGTCTTTTGGCTGCTCCCTTTGAGGGGTCGCCACAGAGGACCAACTGATCTGCACAACAACTTGGCATGAGTTTTATGCCGGACGCCCTTCCTGACGCAACCTTCCCATTTTATCCGGGCATGGGACCGGCACTGATCGAACCCGGGCCTTCTGCATGGTGGGCGAGAGACTTACCCCTGAGCTACCATTGCCCCCCATAGTGCTGGAGATGGGTAATATTGGGAATATTTTTGGCTGGCTGAAATATAGATTATCTGCATTTATACATTTCGCAATACACATTCTCATCTTAAGAACTCGACTACAGAACAGATTAAATATGCGAGATACTATTCTACACTGTAGTTCTACACCGTAGTTCTATACTGTAGTTCTATACTGTAAGTATCACGATTTTCGAAACTTCACAAATAATTTGCTCCTACACAGAGCCTACAGGCTAATGTTCGAATAGTCTAGAGCAAGTCACCTGCAGTTTTATAGGGGAACAGTACCATCTGACCACCCCTAATGCAAAAATGTAAAAATTATTTTTTCAAAATCGATTTCGGATTCAGTGTAGTGATAAATGAATTGGCATACGAAAAATTTGCAATACATCACTGAATTGATTTTTTCTTCTATTTAAGTAGTCAATGTGAGGAAGGCAGCACATTATTAATTCTGGATGCTCGAAATGCTGACTCCCATCAAAATAAAAATGAATGGAATCCATATAAAACTTGCTAACATGCTCAGTAGGGGAAAATGTTATTCATACTGTAGCGTTCAGTCCAGCTTTTAAGCTTTTAGCCACTCATTGCAAGTAGCACGGCAATAAATAAATAGTAAATGAATAAAGAAATATTTGTAAATTAATATTTCAAACTATAAACTTTTAAATAAATAAAAATGTCTAAATTACAGTATAATTTGCACCCAAGTGTAGACATTTTGTCTTCACGTGTTCATTTTCTGCGAGCCCTCCTCCCAATGCGCAGTTTAAGCCTCATATGGGTGTTGTTATTTCACTTCCTCTTTATTCGCAATCGTTCTTTAGTGTGAAATTTACGCTATGTGTGTTGAGTGCGGAAACAGGTCTTATGTAGCAAGGTGGCGTTTGTGTGCAGCAGGTGTGTTCGTTTGTGTTGGTGTGGACAGCGGGAATATTCCTGATAAATGGTGCTGTCGTCCTAATAACGGTGCGGTTCGAGCCCGTTGTCACGCTGCTGTAGTGACTCTGTGTGAGGTGACAGACTGAGTAACAAATCCTTAGGGTCCAAACAAGCCCCCTGAGAGGCCATTACACAATCGGTAGTGGGGTGAAAGTGAAACAAATTGAATTTATTCTTGTGCAGTGCCTTATCATGCTCTCCATATAAAGAAGAAGAAGAAAATAAAAACAAACAGTAAAAAAAAATTCATTTCATGCTTAGCTTTAATGAAACCTAATACGGTATTAAGCTTTCTATTGGTAAAACATGGATTTGTATGCAGAACCTAATGTTTACTGGTGGCAAGATAAGAAGAGAGCCATGCACACAGAGTTTATGATTTCCAAAGACCTTGGTTTCACCGTGTGGCCGTGTCTTTATATGTTTCAGCTGCTGCGGTTGCTGCTGAATATGCCAAGTGTGGGACAGCATAGTAAAAAGCACCTGTTTATCTCTGATTCTGTATTCCCTGTGCACTGCCACTTCCTGATTGAGCACTGACAGCTGAGAGTGTGCGATCTTATCCAAATGCCTAATAGGTATCAACAGCAGTTTCTCGATGGATTTGAAGCCCGTTGAATGGATGCAGTTATGGAAGGACGTGGAAAAATGCATTTACTGAAGCTTTTTTTTTTTTTCCCGATGTGCTGAAATCATGCATTTAACTGAAATGTGTTCAGTGCTGTGCGCTTCGTCTCAATTCGATGTTGCTGTGAAATGTGCTAACACCAAAACGATATTAATAATCTCAAGAGACTTCCCGCGGTCAAACAGAAAGTGCTGCACTCAGGTACATCTGTATCTGTGTGCTGCAAATATTTGTACTGTATGTGTATCTTCATATTAAAGCTGTGGCGAAATATGCCCTCTTTCTAATCAGAAGATAGAAATGTGTGTTTTCATACTCTGGAAACGTTCACTTCATTTGTCTCAGCCGAGCATATGTTCAGAATTTTGGAAGATGAAATTTACATTTACATACATTACAGTTACATACGTTACAAAAATATTTGTATAATTTTTTTAATTATTATTGAGAAAGCCATGCTGTGTTGCGCCAATGTTTGGATTTTGCGAAGATTGGCTCTGTTGAGTGACGCGTATAGCCACGCCCACCTTGAGGCCAAAAGCACTGTATTCGTCGATGGTTGCTGAGGTAATCTGGCACAAAACTGCTCATAACCTTCCTTCTACTCATCATTTGGATTTCATTGTATGCCACAGATATAATTTCAGGCAAATATTGAAATACATCCCCCCCCATGTTCATATTGCTACACAATAATATATATATATATATATATATATATATATATATATATATATATATATATATATATATAAAATATAAAATATAAATATAATAATAATAAAACATGTGTGTGTGTGTATATATATAATTACTTTTGTCATATACTTGTATATTTTTACATTTTTACACATTTTACATTTTAAATCTTATATAATACCTTACATAATATAATATTTGATAGACATTATGTAGGAGGGGGCAATCCGTGGCAAGGGGCATTTCAGCTCAGGACTGGCAAACTTTCATTCAATTCTTCATGCTGTGACAAAATCATCCGTCCAAAATCGTCTGTTATACATTGATGGACCGAAACCAGTCTCAGAAAAAAAAAAAAAGTCTGTATATCCATATGTCTGTATATCTGTATATCCATTTTTTTTTATTGGACTGGTTTCAGTCCAGGCGGCACGGTGGTGTGGTGGTTAGCACTGTTGCCTTGCACCATCAGGGTTCGGGTTTGATCCCCGGCCAGGCTCGATTCCCGTCTCTGTGTGCATGGAGTTTGCATGTTCTCCTCGTGCTTAGTGGGTTTCCTCCGGGTACTCTGGTTTTCTCCCACAGTCCAAAGACATGTAGGTTAGGCTAATTGGTGTTCCCAAATTGCCCGTGTGAATTTATGTGTGTGTGTCTGTGCCCTGCGATGGATTGGCACCCTGTCCAGGGTGTACCCTGCCATGTGCCCTAAGTCTCCTGGGATAGGCTCCAGGCTCCCCGTGACCCTGAATACAGGATTAAGCGGTATAGATGATGAGTGAGTGAGTGGTTTCAGTCCATCAATGTATGAAACTTAAAGATATGATTTAAAGAGCGAGCTTGTACGGACAAAACCTTTCTTTAATTTATACATATGTCGAAAGACGTATCCCATGGTTGTGGAATAGGCTTCAGTTTACTTGGGAGCACAAAGTAAGTGGAAAAAGGTCACGTGTCCACGTATTCCTTGTTTCCCAAGAGAAGGTTAAGAATTACGTTAAGAACAAATAATCAGGTTAATAATAGGAACTAAAGAAGCGATGCACTTTTGCCACAGTGGCGACTGTACAAGTCTTTGGAGGCAGTGTTATGAAATGGGGTTGATTAACTTGCTCAGGTCTAGGCTCAGGTACATTATGTGGCAGTAACAGTAAGTCAACTGAATGCCCTGTCACATGCATCATCGTCATATTCAAGGATGTGTTTTGACATTGCATAAGGGTGTTTAAACAATGCCATATAATCAAAACTACAGGGCTTCAGGTTAAGCATTACTGAATGCTAATAAAAATGGGTTGTCTTTGTCCCAGGAGCTTGAAAGTAAAAATCTGCCCACTGTGACTTCTCTGCCTGCTATGGGATCTCATTTCCAATTCAAACCCACTAGTCTAAAAACTGTATGCCTTATGAACCTTTCTGACGAGCTTTCTAAAAAAAAAAATAATAATAATAATATGTGCCTCGTTCATATCAGTTTAAAACACATTATCTGAATGATGCCTTCATATTCAGTTACATCCCTAGTGTACTGTATTTCTCAGCAACTCCCAGCCGCCTTCCTCCTCATAAAGGGGAGTGTGTCGCAGACGTTAATCCTTTGTACAAGTCCCACAGCTCACTTCTGGATCTTTTCTGGATCATCGCAGTACAGGAGATATAACAAAGAAAAATAAGCTTTGGAGCTCCTCTGGGTTGCTTTTGTAAAGATAAGTAAATGACACTCAAGATGAATGCTCTCTCCAGTGTGTTGATGTTTTGATGAGATCCTTAAGAGAAAATCTCATGATTCATTGTGTCGCAGTTCATGCCAGTCCTTTTGTGTCAGATACTCCGTCTCCAATGTAGGGAGGGGGGGAGGGGGGGGGGAATGGTACTGAGAAACAGTCTGTGAAAGAGTAAAAATGCCAGAACTAGTTGGCACTTGGAATCAAACCAGTGAGACCTGCATGACGAACATTTCTGTGCTCACGTCGCTTAAAATAGGTTTAATTTAAGTCCGTAATTAAATAGAGGTTTTAATCAAGCGATTTATTCTGAACACTGATCACTTCATTAAAATAATGAACGTGCTTTTAAAAAGTACGAATTAGCATTTCAAAGGTACCAACAGAAGAGTTTAGAGCTTTGTGTTGGATGCGGCCTAAATTGTATAATATTTGTTTACCCATGAACAAGGCTTTTCTCCAGACTGGCCATACAGAAGGGAAACAGCAGGTCTTTCAGGTATAATAGAGGAAACGATGTTGCGCATTATTGCTAACCTTGAAAACACTTGTCGTCTCAGCTTGCGTTTTACTGAGCTAGTAAAAAAGGAATTGTAATTAAAAGTATCCTGTCGGCCTTTCTTAAAGCTGAAACGTTTGGAATATAAATCAGTGTTTTTTGTTTTTGTTTTTTTCATGGCTGCTACGACTGCTGTTTAGCACCGACACAGTCAAGCAAGCTTCAAATGCACTACAGGTTATTTAAAATTCATTATCTGTAAATTCTGGGCTATTTTCGCAGTTGGGGCTTTTATTTGTATCATAATGTAGGTGTGGCACAGGAGAAAAATGCTAAACCCTTCCACGTGTTTTCAATACCTTAAGTAGAGACTCTCGGTGATGAAAATGTATAATGGGATGAGCAAGGGCAGCTCGACGGTTAAGGTGTTGGTCTGCTGATCAGCAGGTCCATGGTTTGAGCCCTAGCGATGCCAAGCTGCCCTTTTTGGGCCCTTGAGCACGGTCCTTCACCCGCAGCTGCTCATATATAAAACAAGGAACCCGACCCTGTAAGAAACTGCCACTGAAAGAGTATTTGTGACCCGATGTACGTGGTGGCAGCACGGTGGTTTGTGCATATGTGCCATTTTCATGTTCCCTCTGTGCTTGGTGGGTATCATCTGGGTACTCCGGTTGATTCCCACATGGTTTCCAAATTGCCCATGTCACAAGCTATCGGAGGGTAAGCACAGAAGCCTTAGCAGTTAGCCCGTGTAGCGTGGATGGTAAACCCAAACGCGGAAGCAACGCGAGTAGGCAGGATAACCACGCAATTTATCTAAGAACTCTCTTACACGAAGAGCTAGGATCTACACAAATAAATCCGCGTTCTAGCAACACACACTCAATCAAAGAAGCAACCCAAATCGGTGAGTACTCACAGAATAGTCGGCGAAGCGTCAGACAAGGCATGGGCGAACTCAATGACTGAGCAATGTGAAGCGCCATCTTGTTTCCTTTTATGCTTCCTGAAATGCGACCGTATTACTTCCAGGTCCTAGTGCCGGTCGTGTTACGAGTGTGCATGACAGCCCATAGTGTGCGAGTTTGTTTAGCATAGCTCCGCTTGCTACAAGAAGTGCTGGAAAAGATTCCAGACTTGAGAATGGTCCAATCACATGAGCCCAAATATTTAGAAACTAATATTGATTCGCTAAGAACAAAAGTGGGAGGGTTCAGGACGCACAGATCTGCGCCCCAAGGATGATTTGAAAATTTCCAATTAGAGATCAGCCTCAAATCACATGCATTTCAAGACACTCGTTTGTCCGGCGCCCCGCGTTCGCGAACACAAATGAACGTAATTTTCATTTTTCAATTTTTATTGCAAATAAATTATATTAAGTAATACAGCGGAATATTGTGACTAAATTACTATTACTATTATATTATTATTGTGACTAAATTTCATTATTAAAATAAATAATTATTATGTTAAGTAATTACATGTTAAAGTAGCATTCTTCTCTGCCTAACTTTAAGGGGGGCGGCGCTGCTGCGCCCCGTATTGACCGCTGTCGGTGCGTTGCCACACCCCATACAGGGGGCATGCAGTGCCGGTCCCAAGCATAGTTAAAATGTTGCGTCAGGAAGGGCATCGGTGTAAAACCTGTGCCGAGTTGTGTGCAGATTGGATGGTCTGCTGTGGTGACCCCACAGCAAAAAGGAGCAGCCGAAAGAGTTTTTTTGTACTGTGTGTGTATATATATATATATATATATATATATACACACACATGGACAAAATTGTTGGTACCCTTCGGTCAATGAAAGAAAAACTCACAATGGTCACATAAATAACTTTAATCTGACAAAAGTAATAATTAAAAAAATTCTATGAATGTTAACTAATGAAAGTCAGACATTGCTTTTCAACCATGCTTCAACGGAATTATTTAAAAACAAACTCATGGAACAGGCCTGGACAAAAATGATGGTACCCCTAGAAAATACTGAAAATAATGTGAGCAAAGGGACATGTTAATTCAAGGTGTGTCCACTAATTAGCATCACAGGTGTCTACAATCTTGTAATCAGTCAGTGGGCCTATATATAGGGCTCCAGGTAGTCACTGTGTTGTTTGGTGACATGGTATGTACCACATTCAACATGGACCAGAGGAAGCGAAGGAAAGAGTTGTCTCAGGAGATTCGAAAGAAGATTATAGACAAGCATGTTAAAGGTAAAGGCTATAAGACCATTTCCAAGCAGCTAGATGTTCCTGTGACTACAGTTGCACATATTATTCAGAAATTTAAGATCCATGGGACTGTAGCCAACCTCCCTGGACGTGGCCGCACGAGGAAAATTCATGACAAATCAAAGAGACGGATAATCCGAATGGTAACAAAAGAGCCCAGAAAGACTTCTAAAGAGATCCAAGGTGAACTTCATGCTCAAGGAACATCAGTGTCAGATCGCACCATCCGTCGTTGTTTGAGCCAAAGTGGACTACATGGGAGACGACCAAGGAGGACACCATTGTTGAAAACAAATCATAAAAAAGCCAGACTGGAATATGCCAAACTACATGTTGACAAGCCACAAAGCTTCTGGGAGAATGTCCTATGGACAGATGAGACAAAAATGGAACTTTTTGCCAAGGCACATCAGCTCTATGTTCACAGACGGAAAAATGAAGCATATCAAGAAAAGAACACTGTCCCTACTGTGAAACATGGAGGAGGCTCTGTTATGTTCTGGGGCTGCTTTGCTGCATCTGGCACAGGGTGTCTTGAATCTGTGCAGGGTACAATGAAATCTCAAGACTATCAAGGGATTCTAGAGAGAAATGTGCTGGCCAGTGTCAGAAAGCTGGGTCTCAGTCGCAGGTCATGGGTCTTGCAACAGGACAATGACCCAAAACACACAGCTAAAAACACCCAAGAATGGCTAAGAGGAAAACATTGGACTATTCTAAAGTGGCCTTCTATGAGCCCTGACCTCAATCCTATTGAGCATCTTTGGAAGGAGCTGAAACATGCTGTCTGGAAAAGGCACCCTTCAAACCGGAAACAACTGGAGCAGCTTGCTCATGAGGAGTGGGCCAAAATACCTGCAGAGAGGTGCAGAAGTCTCATTGACAGTTACAGGAATCGTTTGATTGCAGTGATTGCCTCAAAAGGTTGTGCAACAAACTATTAAGTTAGGGGTACCATCATTTTTGTCCAGGCCTGTTCCATGAGTTCATTTTTTTTTTATAATTCTGTTGAAGCATGGTTGAAAAGCAATGTCTGACTTTCATTGGTTAACATTCATAGAATTCTTATTTATTATTACTTTTGTCAGATTAAAGTTATTTCTGTGACCATTGTGAGTTTTTCTTTCATTGACCGAAGGGTACCAACAATTTTGTCCATGTGTGTGTGTATATATATATATATATATATATATATATATATATATATATATATATATATATATATATCATATAGGGAACACACTAGGTATCACTGGATAATAGTATATTCTGTGAACCTTAGCAGAAAATATAAGCAGACAAATTCTTATAACAGTATGTCTACTAGAGTCCTAACCTTAACAGCAATGTGTGTCAACCCAGAAAGATTTATGTTCAGTCAAAGAAAAACTATAACGCACCTCTGCACCTTACATTGCAGCAGAGGTATTTCACTCCTGTGAAACCAGGACCTAAATATACCCAGCCATGGGCCATGAAGCCTCCTTAAAAGCGTGTTCTCGGTAGCTGGAAGACTTTAGATTTGTTTTATTGTGCATGCCTATTATTAGACGGAAGGCCTGTGTCATGTGACTGCCCGGTCACTCGGTGCTGTTTGGGCGTGCTTCACGGTTAATTTACATCAAATAGCTTAAATGGGAAAACATTACGTTGCGCTTAATGCAGTTATAGGTGGCACAATAATCCATTAGACGTATGGTCAGGCACTCAACTTGATTAAATGGAGACGTTGCACAGTTAAGAGACAGGCCAGCTGCCAGCGTCAGTTCTTTGAAGGATAAAGTGTCTGTTCCCCTATAGAAAGTATATTTCTATAATATGATATATTGTAATTATAACTAATATAAAATAGGGTATAAAAAAATAAAAGTACCAGGCAATGTCGTTTTACGTTTTACACTTCTCAATGTGAAATGTTATGAGCGCCTCTCCTCTGTTGTATATTCCGTCTCGGAGACTTGATAGAGGGTCTTTGTCTCTTCAGTGTATTCTTTTGCACAAGAATGGGGATAGATGGAGTGAGCTACAGCATGCATTGTAATCGGTTCGATTGTTTACTTTGGTACAAAGTTGTTTCAGTAGCATTGTTTTGGTAACAAATATCTCAAATGGCATATTCTGATAATAATGATACAAAAGGAGGCATTAAAAGACTATGGCCAATTATTCAGACAGTAAGCATTAGTGCTACTGAATCAAATCAAATGAAAAATTACAACGCCCACTCACTCACTCACTCACTCACTCACTCACTCACTCACTCACTCACCCACTCATCGTCTATACCACTTATCCTGTATGCAGGGTCGCAGGGGGCCTGGAGCCTATCCGTGGAGTCTTAGGGCATGAGGTAGGGTACACACTAGACAGGGTGCATGAAACCCTCTGCATGTAACTCTACTGTTACTGCGCTGGGAACTGAACCTGGACCATGGAGGTGCAAGGCGACAGTGCTAACCAATAAGTCACACCGCCGCCGAAAAAAAAGTCTGTACATTATAAATTATTGTATATTATATGTTATAGGGCTGTTCATAGTACATAATTGGCACAAAAGGGGGAAAAAAATACCCCTTTTGCAATCTTAAGTGGAGCTCTACAGTCGGTCCAAGGTTCAGGTGAAATGTTCCTACTGTATATGATCACAAAGAAAATAATTATGGAGCTATGGAGGTTAAATGATTAAGTGCTGCCTTAATTGATTAATGCTTCAAAAGGCACTACAGGTGCAAAAGTAATCATCTGTAAATTCTGGGCCATTTTCGCAGTTGGGGTTTTCATTTGTATCGTAATGTTTCATTTCTGGCATAGTGTTGTAATACAAATGAACACAAATAAAATAATTATGATATCCTCCCAAAAAAGACCAGTCATAGAAACCAGGTGCGATTTCTTTAAGACTGCAAGGGAAGCTCAGCGTCCCCTATAATGTCACAAAATTAATGTTCAAATTATGTACTATTGTATTAACATTTTATTGACTAAAAATTCCCGTAGCGTCACGGTGCATTTCCCTGTTGAAGCCCAGCGTCCATTGACTTCAGTGCGGCTGCTTTGAACGTTTTTTTTCTTCAGTGCTTTGAAACTAGACGGTCATTGGATAAACGCTGCGATTATGTCCCGCCCACAGACGCTCAGCATCTCTGGGGGTGAATGCGGAGTGGGCTGGCCCGGACGCCGAGCTTCTGCGTGATGACTGGAGGGTCTGTCGAAAGACTGCGTCTCCTTTTGACTGACAGCAATTTTGTACTATAAGGAATCGGTGAAGTCCCATCGCGTCCCATGCTGCAACCTATTTCTTTATATTTGCTTGGCGAAATTGCTTGATTTTCATCAGACATTTCACACAATTATACACCACATTCCTTGTTTCACTTTTACAGAGTTAATTTTTTTTTTTTTAAATCATTCATTCATTCATATAGTAGGCTAGGCTAGCGTCGTGGGTAGAACGTAGGGCAGAATTTACTCTTAAATATATTTTATGAAAATGAGCTTCCCTTATTTGACAGACGAGTAGCCGCCACTGATAGAAACAGACCCGAGTATCTAGATCAAGTTAAAAAATGTAGCCCAGAACAGCCTACTTTCATAAGAAGAGGTCAGCTGACCAACCATAGCACTTTTCCCCTTGCCCTTTAATGAACACGACTTTTTCAACCTCGAGAATGTCTTGCTCTGCAACACTCGCTGTGTTACGTTCACAGTGTTTTCCTTGGGGGCATGAACATGCATTCCATTATATTTATAGTATTTGGCATACACCTTTTTCCCGAGCAAGTTATACTGAGTTATTATTTAAATATAAATATACAACTGAGCAGTGGAGGGGCGTGCTGAAGGGCTTAGCAGTGGCAGCTTGGAAGTGCTGGGATGTGAACTCATAGTCTTTATGATACCACAACTATTGCCCATATACACATAAGATTGCAAGAATAAAGATTAAAATGTTACAAAGGATTTATAAAATATCAGAGTCTGAGACCAAGGCCACCAGTAATCTGTGTTGAAGAGTTGAAGACAAAAACAAAAAAAACACACCACCTTGTACAGCCAGGGGCTACACCTTTAAAAGTGATGTGATGTGCCATGTCGATTTCCACCAATCCCTTTTGTGATTCTTTCCAATACTGTGACTTTGCTCAAATCTTGGTGATCCCTGTGTATTAGTTTGATGTCTGATTTCATGCTGCTGGTTTGGTGCCTGGCACTCTGTCCCAATACCCAGCAGAGGGCCAATGTTTCCATTTGGCGCTTTTTATTACGAGCACTGGGGGGTACAGGCTGGGAAAATTGCCCAGAATCAGATTTCTCTCCCTTTCTGTTGCTCGAACAAAGAACAATATACCCAGCGCAGTGAAGAACCAGACTGCTTCACAAATTCCTTTGAAGTTCAGAGCCATTTCTTTCCATGTCTGCATTGTTAATTTGGATGCAGCCGGCTTGGCAATTGTGCTAGAAAAGTATTGGAGTTCTGTGACAGATATGATGGCTATTATAAAATATTGTTTTCATTACTCATCCCTGAATTATGTTTATGGGTGACAAAAAAATCTGTTTTCCTCCTAAGTGCATTAGCTCTAATTTAAGTTTTGTGCCTTGTAATTCAGTTACTTGCAGCATAAAGCACATCTAGATGTGTCTAGTAACACTAATCTCTCTGCGAGGATTAGGAACAATCAGTCTGATATACAGCGTTGGAGCAAGCTCTAATTTATTATCGGGAAATAAATGTCAGGAAACCTCTGCTGGTTGTTAATGGGTCACATTATAATTCCTATTTTTGTAATTCAGCAACTGATGATTGAAACGGTTTCTATTCTTTTTTATTATTATTCTTTGGAAGACTTCTTGAATGCCTGTCTAGCACATTACCCTAACAAGTAAATAATTCTTCTTGTACTTTGTTACGTTTGCTTATGTTTCTTTTATTTTAATGATCTCTACTTAAAACTTCGTATTTCTGCATGGGTTGGCCCAAAGGATTGTGCTGACTCTAACATAAAGGGATTTCATAAATGAACCAATAAACCTCAGATCATATAAGTAGGATCTGTAGAACAATGATTACCTGCTCAGGTGGGAAATAAGTTGTACAAAGGTACTGAAAACTGCGCATTTATATATTTTATTTACGTCTTGTATTAATGGTCAAGATGTCAACAATAAAGAGACATTAAAGTGTCTCTTGAAGCAAGATTTTGCATTGTGCATTATCCTAGGTGCCATATCATACCTGGCACTTTCACACCTGCAAAATCATTTAGAAATGGTGTGAGGAGCACGAATCAGCGTTCAAAGTGTTAACTTGGCCTCCAAATTCCCCCAAACTCGATCTGATTGAGGATGGAACTCTGTGAGATGGTGCTGGACTAAGAAATCTGATCCATGAATGCCCTACCTTGCAACTTACATGACATAAAGGATCGGCTGCTAACACCTTAGCACCAGATACCACAGTGTACCTTCAGAGGTCTTATAGAGTTCATGCCTTCATAAAATTAGGAAGGTTATTTGATTGTTACGGCTGATTGGTGTAAATGCCACTCCTCCCTCTTCTGAGCTGTAATTCATGATCGCAGTAGCGCTACACTGACAAAGACGAGGCATTTCTTCCCACATCTGTAGCCTTTCAAATTTCACATGTTTCACATAATGAAGTTGTAATGATTCACTTCAACAAACAATTATTTTTGATCATATTCTACACAAGGTGGCATCGTGGCTTAGTGGTTAGCACTGTTGCTTTGCACCTCCGGGGTGCAGGTTCGATTCCTGCCTCGGGTCTGTTTTTGCATGCTCTCTCCGTGCATGGTGGGTTTCCTCCGGGTACTCTGGTTTCTTCCCACAGTCCAAAACCATGCATTTTAGACTAATTGGCATTCCCAAATTTCCCATAGTGTGTGAATGAATGTTTGAGTGTGTGTGCCCTGTGATGGACTGGCGCCCTGTCCAGGGTGTACCATGCCCTCGTGCGACCCTGTATACAGGATAAAGAGGTATAAACGATGAGTGAGTGAGTGAGTGAATTTTTTTTTTACATTAGTCTCAACTACTATCTTTTTCAAATGACTGGCACCTTTGAACAAAAGTCAGTCAGTAGTGTATTTAAGGCTACTCTATTAAACATTATATTTAGCACTCGTGTCATTTCATAGCTAAGTAAATATTTCATTTGATCATATGGGTAAGCAGCAGTGTTTGTCTAGATCTCTTACCAAATGATCGTCAGTCTAGGTGCTTTCTGAGTACAATGTTTGTCATTGTCATGCTGCCCTGGTACACATTAAATTACTGACAGATTACTTCTGAATTTGTTGTGATGCATTCTTGCTGTGGCTGATAATCGTCCTTGTGCATTACATCATTAAATTAGATCACACTAATAAAAAGATTACAATACAGATCACAATAATATTGTTTGTTAGCATGGTATTAAGACCCCCTGGGGATGTTTGGCTCTTTCACCCTAATCAGTAGTGGAAAATCTGTGTTCAGAAAAGGAGCAGCAGGGCAAGTCATTAGCACATGTCATGACGACGAGTTTAATGAATCATTCTGACATGATGAGTGTCAAGTGGAAAGTTTGAATGAAATATCAAGAAATGTCCTACATAGGGTTATGGGTTTAGCTTTGCTGGGTTTGTAAAAAAAAATAAATAAATAAAATGCTGCATGAAATCAAAAGCAGACATACAAATGACCCATGCTGGTTCTCGTCTGTGTTTCTTTTCTGTTATGATGTCTACGGGTGTAAACAGATTGCTTTTCAGACTGCTATAGATTGATATAGATCGCCTGGTTTTGACCTTAATAAAGGTCAAAGCAGATACAACATTCAGCTTCAGACCTGTTACACCTTTAAGCAATACTTTTGGTCTTTCAATTCAGCGGCACCTATATAGCATCTTTTTCAGCAAAAAATAAACAAACTCTGATCAGCCATGATATTATGACCACTGACAAATAAAATGAACAACATTGAAGCTCCCATGACTTACCGATGGATCCAAGGCCAGCCGGTCCAGTCAGATCCCATCGAGAAGACAATGCAGCATAATACGCTGAAGAAAAGTCCATGATAGAATGACACCAGAATACCCAGTGCACCAAAGCCCGCCATGCATGGGGCACAGCTGCTGACCTGGCCTCCGAATTTCCCAGTTCCCAATTCAAACTCCCATGGCATGCACCAGACAAACAAATCCATAGCACCCAAAGGATCCTCTGCCAATGTCCTGTGTCAGACGCCACAGCACACCCCCTGTGCAATGCGGACCTATGACTGAGGGCCAGAGCCACACCCCCTGGACCAACAGAAACCTAAACCCTAGATGAGTATAACGATTTAATAGATTTAGTTTTATGGCTGATTGGTGTATATGTCAAAAAGAGAAATCAATTGATCATTAAAATGTCTCAGCTTCTTCAGTTGCTCGATCTGCATCACGTACTGTATTCAGAAAGATATTAATATTTACTCATTCTATTTTGACAGTAAATTATGAGCCTTTGAATTACTGAAACCCCAAATGTCAGGATGCAGGTGCAGGCTTAATTAAGGTCATGCTCGATGTCACGCACACTCAAGGTCATGGATATAGCACGGTTGCAATGCGATTGCACAACAGATCCACGAACACCATTTATCATCAACAGATTACGATTTGCTCCTTTGTTTAATTAGGTATTTTTTGCTTCACCAACACCATGACTGGAGGAACTAACTAACCACGTCTTTTCATTTTCTTATGTCTATTTATTGCTATAAATAAAAGAATACGGATGTCTCGGATGCGATTTGGAACCATTATTAAGTGTATTTTAAGTCGTGCTGAAAGTGCTTCTGTGAAATAAGTCCCACGTTCTGTGACCGAGTATTTAGTGTAGTGTTGGTGTAATTCGAACCCGGCTATTAGAATACCTGGGACACCTAGAATACCTGATATATATCTCCACTCTTACTGCAGACAGTATCAAGCTACTTTTGTTTATGCACCTATTGCGACTGAAGGTTCGTGTAATTAACAATTGATTGAACACCTGTAAAGTGGAGTTATACATTTACAGTACTGAAAGATGTTATGGTCTATCACCACATAGATCTCGGGCTGCCTCTCATTCAACCAGATTACTCGGTCGGAAACAACTGTTGGATAATATACAATAAGACTTCTCAATAAACAATTACACAACAGGGTGTAAACAGACGGGAAAATTCAATCAAGCAGTACGTTGCCATGGATGCATAGTAATTGCCATTTCATAATATTAACATAGATACTTGTCTGGTGTCCGATAATTACTGTAATCAAAGCTTATAAGAATACATGGGAGACATTTAGCTGAACATCCCAGCGGTGTGACCGTACATCATCATCTCTCATCCAATCAGATTGCTCGGTCTGAACTAACTGTTGTATAACTATATTGAACACATTTAAACTGAAAGCAAATACTATCTAGGCCAGGCTAGGACTGAAAACAGTGTGAACTCGGCAGAATGTGAGATAAACATCAGAGTGAACAGAACTGAAGTGAGCCTAACACAGGGAATAAAATCGTTAACACAAGGCAAAGCCAGCTTAACCACATGGAATGTGAATAGAGGCAAAAAATCTGAAGATAACCACAAAGGAGACTTGAATTAATTCGGGAAGTGAACAGATCTCCAACCCTGTGACCTGACACGCGGTGCACACTGGGAGCTGCAGTCCAGCACCAGGCAATTTCTCACACAAAGAACTAACTGATTTGTTGATGCTTGGAATACATGTATAGAGTGTATTATTAATTAGTGATCCAGTAGTGCCTTCTGTATGCTGTGAAATTTATATTCGTTGGTTTGGGGGAAAATCTACATCTTAACCAACATATTTTTCTCAAAAAGATAGATTTCTCATGTTGTTAGACCTCCTGGTCCCGTCTCAGCCCTGGTTTGGGACAGCTACCCAACGTTTTCTCCTGTGGCAGGGGAGTAATATAGTGAGAGACAGACGTTATTTTACCGGCTCTTATCTTTTAATCTGAGATTCAAAATGAGCATCAAAATATAGGAAGCTAAAGTTCAAAAGGGATTGTCCAAAACAAATAATGTAGAAAGAGTATAGAAATAGCAGAATTAGACAACGCAACAGTTAAGCAACGTTGCACGAGCTTAATACATCCATGTAAGACGGCCCTGGAAAATATTATAGCAGTTCCATAAGCAATAATTTAATATTCATTAACTGATATTTTAGACATAATACGGAGAAATATTTGTGTTTATTTTTGTTCCATCAAGTGAATAGTCAATGCTTGTCATTTAACACAGTGTTAACACAGCACTGACTTCCAGCTTGCAGAAAGTCTGATAATGGTGTCAATAAAAATGAAACTTTTTATCTAGCAGTCATTGACAAGCAGAGTGTTACAAGTGGTGAAATGTACCACTGCTTTTATATAGATAGAAAGAAAGATAGATAGATATACATTTTGAAAAAATGGTGATATGCATCCTTTGAAAAATTTGGGATAATAATAAATATGTTATAATATAATATAATATAATATAATATAATATAATATAATAATAAAAAGGGGGGGCAGAATGTAATTGTAACTTATATAGATTAATATAGTATTGCAGTATTTTATACTACTAATATAGTATTGATTCTATGTAGAAAAAAAACAGTTCAAGTGCACAGTCATGCTTGGAGTCAGTATGTATGAGTGCGTCGAGTGACAGTGAATAATAGGATATGTACAGTAAATAAGATGCTGTTACATAGAGGTGAGTCATTGTACAGTGCAATGACACATGGAAGGGATGATTTCCCGAATCGTTCTTTGTGACAGCGAAGCTGGATCAGTCTGTTAGAGAATGAACTCCGCTGCCTCTATATGGGATCATGTAGGGGTGGATGGATTTTCCGTGACTGACAGGAGTTTGTTCAGTGATCTGTTGGGCGCCACTGTCTCCAACATGTCCAGTTTGTGTCCCATTATGTGTTTTTAGACTTAAATAGCAGCCCCCCCTGGTGTAAAGCACTTGTTCAGTTATTAACTGGACTGAACCTGGCTGTTATATATTTAACCAATATCACTCCAGTGGTCATGCTGTTGTACTGAATATACAGTAGGGTGTAAAATCTCTTCTTCCACTCACCAAGTAGTGCCCTTGATGGAGTTGGAGAGGAATTTGGGCTTCAGCTTTGTGTTAGAAGCTAGATAGCGTTGTAGCTCGTGTTAGTTGTGAATAGAGCAACATAGAAGTTTCAGAAGCAACTTGGAACCACCTAGAAGCAGTTAATATAGAGACAAAGTGCTGTTTAAGATGAAAGAACATTAGGCAGTGTTTTCTTTCTTACTCCACGCGCTTTCTAATGCTGCTTTCACAAATGCACCTATTGCGACTGAAGGTTAATAAATTAACAATTGTTAGAACATCTGTGACATGGAGTGATGTATATATATATATTTAAACATTCCAGTGCTGTCATGCTCTACAAGGCTATCAAAAATTTCCATTTCCAAATTCCCATTTCCCAAGTTAAAGATGTTTTGGTATATTTATCACACTTAAATGACTGAGAAACAAATCATCATCACAAATTTTAATATTACGCAAAGGTAACCCCCCTTGCTAAATCATGAATGAACTGTTGATGAACCATTTTTGGAACGCTGAGTTAATTTTCACTTGCCACACCCAGGCCTGATTACTGCCAGACCTGTCGAATCAAGAGATCACCCAAATAGAACCTGTCTGACAAAGTCAAGCACGCTAAAAGAAAAAGCAGCACAATCTAAAGAAATTCTGGAACAGATGATGAACAAAGTAATTGACATGACAAGAGTTACCAAGCCATTTCCAAGTCTTTGGGACTCCAGAGAACCAAAATGAGAGAAATTATCCACAAATGAAGAAAACTTTGGAACAGTGGTGAACCTTCCCAGGAGTGGCTGGCTTACCAAAATGACTTCAAGAGTACAATGACGACTTATCCAGGATCTCATAAAAGACCAAAGAACAACATTTAAAGAACTGCAGGCCTCACTTGGCTCAGTTATTAAGATTTGTGTTCAACAATAAGAAAGAGACTGTACAAAAGTATCACCCACGCGAAAGCCACTGCTGACTGAATAGAACACAAAGGCTGATATCACATTTCAGCCAAAAAAAAGACATTGTGAACATTCCCAAGACATTTGGGCAAATACTCCATGGACTGATGAGACAAAATTTGGAAGGTGTGTTCCGTTACATCTGGCGTAAAACTAAAACAGCGTTTTATAAAATGAACATCATACCAAGCGTAAAACATGGTGGTGGTTGTGTGATAGTCTGGGGCTACTTTGCAGCTTCAGGACCTGGTGGACTTGCCATGGTTGATGGAACCATGAATCCTGTGGTCTACCAGAAAATCTTGAAGGAGACCGTCTGAACATCAGTTTGTGATCTCAAGCTCAAGCGCATTTGGGTTATGCAATGATCTGAGACTAGGAGTGGTCTAGTCAAAGTCCAGACTTAAATCCGATTGAGATCCTTAAACTCTCCAGTGTGGTTGAATTAAAACAATTTACAAAGAGGAGTGAGCCAAAAAGTCCTCCAGAGCAATGTGAAAGACTCATTGCCAGTTATCACAAATACTCGACTGCAGTTGTTGACGTCAAGAGTGGCACAATCAGTTAAAAGTCAGAACAAAAATTTGATTCCCGGCACTGTACATCAGCACTCGTGAAATGCCTCTCGTCCAATCAGATTGCTCGGTCGAAATTACTGTTGGATGATATACAATAAGACATCTTAATAAACCCAACACAACAGGGTGTATGTAGGCAAATTAATCAAGCAGTACATTGCCAAGGATGCATAGTAATTTACATTTTCTAATATGAGCATAGATAATTAGCTGTCCAGGGGGATATAACTAATTCAGTGTCCATTCCCATCATGGTCAGCAGATAAAAAAAAAAAAGAAAAGGAAAGGAAACAGAAGCTGTAACAGATTGCAATGCAAGCACTGGAATCTGCCATCTTGGTGTAAGTACTGAAGATAAAGTTGGATTAAAAAGCCCTTGGGGCTGCGTGTCATTTGACTGGCACAGTTGCAGTGTGACTGAAGAAGTCTGTCAGGATCTTTTCCAAGAGATTCGTTCCTGTAAGGTGTACAATGCAATTACCTTGATTGCACGTCTCAACAAAAAGGTATCATCACTGTGCTAAGATATACAGTATCTTATTTGCTTAAGAACTATAAATATATCAACCAGTACGCCTGTCTTGTTGAATGATGCTATAGCCTGTAAAATTCTGCAAGGCTCTTCTAATATTTTTCTCACTCTGTCTCTTCCTGTGTTTATGTCTGTCCCTTCCCCTCTCAGCTGCAATCCTCGATGATCCAATGGAGTGCAGCCGGGGGGAGCGCTTGGCCATCACGCTGGCAAAAGACAGCATCAACCGTTCCAGCAACCGCTCTACAACCGGCAAGCTGGAGGTGGACATCTTCGAGTTGCTCAGAGACAGTGAATATGAGACTGGAGAGACCAGTAAGTAGCAGGGGGGGGAGTGCTTGGCCTATAGATGCATGATTAAATCCTCTCCCTTGATGACAAATTAGTTTTCCTTGTCAGTCCTGCCTCATTCCCCTGCACTTCTCTTGATGTTTGCAGAAGAGGAACAGTGTTTGACACGATCAATCTAATAAAACAGACCTCCTATATAGTGATGAATGAATGTGTAATAAATAATGTGCTCATGTAAGCTGGGGACAAAGTGATTAGGGGTGTGCATGGCAATTCGAATAGCCCAATTAACCGTTTGAGACCCCAGTAATGGAATACTGAAATCGCTCTTCGAGTATTCATTATGCTCTATGACCTCATGTGTCATTAGTGAGCAAATAGAAAGAAGACGAGCCATATCTGGCAATATATATATATTTTTTTTTTTTTTTATGAACAGAGCATGTCACTGGCGTATTGTATTGTGTAAGTAAAACATATGCATCAGGGCTAATAGAAAGGTCTCATGTGGACAGGAGTGGGCAGGCACAGATTACAGGACAGATTCCCTCTATCTTGACTAGTAGTTCTAGCTGAAGAGAATCAACCCCACAACATGTCGCTGCCACTACCATTGTCTAGCCTTCTGTCTAGCCACCCTAGCTCACTAATGGAGAAAACAATTCATTCTTGTTACAGTATATAAAGAGTGTAGCTGGTAATTGCTCAGTATTCCTACAACTCCTTTAATGAGGCCATAGGTCTTGACATAGGCCTCTCTGTTTTGGCCTTTACATAAATTTTGAAAAGATGTCTTATTCTTGATATCATTTGTTGATGACCCAATTGTGTTTCATGGTAGAACTAACATTTTTGGATGTTGTTGTTTTTTTATTACATTTCTTTATACATAGCTTTGTTAAGTATATAACATTTTAAGTATATAAAATATTTCTATATTTTGCAGAGTGTATCGCACGTGGTAAGCGATGCATACCTGTAGTCCATGACTACTGGGGTAACCGCAGTAGTACACCTTAATGTAAATATTTAAGCATTAAGCCCAATACTGTATACTGTACAGTATGTTCCCCTTATGCGACTCACCCTTAGAGACAGGACTCCATAAGATCTCCGGGGTATGCTGTGGTATCTGACAACAGGATGCAGATGCTTTGTGCTCTAAGTTGGGGCTTCCATGGATGAAAGTTGTTTGTCCAGCATATTCTATGAATTCTTGGTCAGATTGAGATTTTGGAGTTTGGAGGCTAGATCAAACAACTAAAAAAAACTTGAAAAAAAACTAGCCTTTTCTCCCCAAAGGCATAGGTGAGTTTGGGTTTACTGGTATATAAATGATAGTCAGCGTCCATGTTATTTGGTCTTAATGTTATTGCCTATTCGTTTAAATGGCCTTTTTTTTTTTTACTTCAACATTCTACAAAAATCCTTCGAACACATGTATTTCTTTTATGTAATTTTCTTCACTCATCACCTGACAGAAAAGTAGCAATTCAACTGCATTTTCAGGACACATCCTATTTTACTGTGTAATAATGAGTCCAATCCATGTCAAGTATTACCTTAGACATGGACGTATAAATCTAAAAGAAGTATGTGTAACAGCTTTCAAATTAAAGGTTATGTTATCGAGATTCTTGTATGCCAGATGAAATTATTTTGCCAGAATTAGTAAAAATCTGAAAAATAGAAACGAGTGTTTTGCTGTCAAACAGTTTCCCCATCCTTGAGTTTATTGTAGATTAATCTCTTGATCTACATGCTATACATGAGGTATATATGTGGGCAAGTTTAAACTGCCTCAAATTTATTTTAGCATAATAAATAGCATAAATAGTAATACTAGTGAAAACTATGCTATCTAACTAGATTATGAAAGTATCAAGGATCCATTGACTGTATTTCTAGACATGATTAAGTTTTTATATGAAAAACAGATACTGTATGATCTTATTCGTTAAATTAAATATTTATTTTAATTTTAGTGAAATAATAGATTTCCTAAAATTTAGAGTCTGGCAGTCTGTAAAGGAACAATTAAAGCATTTTATATTAATGTTCATATGCAATAAATCCCCCAGTATTTGCTGTCAAACTAAATCTTTCAGCAGCATTGTTGATACTAATGACTTTTGCTATTAGATGTTTAAATTAATTATGCCTGGATGTATTCCATCTGTTGAACTAGCTGTGTGTCCAGATCTTTCTCTCTGATTTTATGCACAAAAACGTACAAGTAAGCCACTGAAACTGATTTATAGTCACATAGCCTAAATGCTTTGCTGGAAAAAAAAAAAAAAAAAAAAGCTCCAGTTTGTATTAAACAGGATGTGAATATCTAGCTGTTTTTGTACAGTGCATGTATAAGCAATATGTTTATGACCTTAACCACAATAAGGACATTCATGCATCACAGGCCCATATATATTAATTAAAAATAATTATAATATATATTAGTGGTGTCAATCAATTAAGAATTGTTATTTAGTTAATCACAGTCATAGTCTGTGACTAATCACAATTTTAAATTACTCTGTGTATTATTGTGTATTACGCTCTTGTGTTATAAACATGCGATGTGGGAATAAAGAAATGCATGACAAGCTGGTTAGAGTTTTACAATATCTCAAACATTAACATTTAACAAATGCTCGAACTTGGATCAGAAACTCAACAACCAAGAGCCTTAGCCACCAGAGCTTATATATATATACAGGGTGGGCCATTTATATGGATACACCTTAATAAAATGGGAATGGTTGGTGATATTAACGTGCTATTTGTGGCACATTAGGATATGTGAGGGGGCAAACTTTTCAAGATGGGTGGTGACCATGGTGGCCATTTGGAAGTCGGCCATCTTGAATCCAACTTTTGTTTTTTCAATAGGAAGAGGGTCATGTGACACATCAAACATCAATTTATTGGGAATTTCACAATAAAAACAATGGTGTGCTTGGTTTTAACATAGCTTTATTCTTTCATGAGTTATTTACAAGTTTCTGACCACTTATAAAATGTGTTCAATGTGCTGCCCATTGTGATGGATTGTCAATGCAACCCTCTCCTCCCACTCTTCACACACTGATAGCAACACCGCAGAAGAAATGCCAGCACAGGTTTCCAGTATCCGTAGTTTCAGGTGCTGCACATCTCGTATCTTCACACCATAGACGATTGCCTTCAGATGACCCCAAAGATAATAAGGGGGTCAGATCGGGAGACCTTGGGAGCCATTCAACTGGCCCACGACGACCAATCCACTTTTCAGGAAACTGTTCATCTAGGAATGCTCGGACCTAACACCCATAATGTGGTGGTGCACCATCTTGCTGGAAAAACTGAGGGAATGCGCCAGCTTCAGTGCATAAAGAGGGAAACACATCATCATGTAGCAATTTCAAATATCCAGTGGCCTTGAGGTTTCCGTTGATGAAGAATGGCCCCACTATCTTTGTACCCCATATACCACACCATACCATCACTTTTTTTGTTCCAACAGTCTTGGAGGGATCTATCCAATGTGGGTTAGTGTCAGACCAATAGCAGTGGTTTTGTTTGTTAACTTCACCATTCACATAAAAGTTTGCCTCATCACTGAACAAAATCTTCTGCGTGAACTGAGGGTCCTGTTCCAATTTTTGTTTTGCCCTTTCTGCAAATTGTGCGCGCCGATCTGGGTCATCCTCGTTGAGATGCTGCAGTAGCTGGAGTTTGTAAGGGTGCCATTTGTGAGTAGCTAATATCCGCCGAAGGGATGTTCGACTAATGCCACTCTCCAGTGACATGCGGCGAGTGCTACGCTGTGGGCTCTTGCTGAATGAAGCTAGGACAGCCACTGATGTGTGTTCATTAGTGACAGTTTTCATGCATCCACATTTTGGCAAATCCAACACTGAACCAGTTTCACGAAACTTAGCAAGCAGTTTGCTAACTGTAGCCTGGGAGATGGGTGGTCTCGTAGGGTGTCTTGCATTGAAATCTGCTGCAATGACCCGGTTACTGCGTTCAACAGATATCAACACAATTTCGATCCGCTCATCCCGTGTTAACATCTTCGACATGTCAATGGCTGTGAACAAAGAGAAACTTGTAAATAACTCATGAAAGAATAACGTTACGTTAAAACCAAGATTTAAATCAAAATTCCCAATAAGTTTGATGTGTCACATGACCCTCTTCCTATTGAAAAAACAAAAGTTGGATCCAAGATGGCCAACTTTCAAATGGCCACCATGGTCACCACCCATCTTGAAAAGTTTGCCCCCTCACATATACTAATGTGCCACAAACAGGACGTTAATATCACCAACCATTCCCATTTTATTAAGGTGTATCCATATAAATGGCCCACCCTGTATAAAACTGTATATAGCAATAACTAAATTGTGGGTAGCAGAGTATGTAGGTCCCTAGTTTGATCCTGACCTTTTTTTTTTTTTTTGCCTTGAACATCTAAAACTTTTTACTTTAAACTCATGAAAGTATCTGTGCATGGAGTAAGAAAATTTTATTGACACAAAGTCTTACATTAATTTTGTTCAGTCTTAAAATGAGATAAGAAGTTAGTAAATAAATTTGAACATAAGATACTTAATCTCCTATGTCAAGGTTTTGGCAAGCACAGAAAAATTTGCATTATAAGATTTTAAGTCTTGGCAAGCACAGAAAAAAATTGCAGTGTATAAGCAGTGGTTTTCTTTAGTTTCCGTGGCCTATGCAAATGTGTTTTTTTGGCCTCTATTTTAAAAAATGCTTAATTAGTTTAGTTCTGACCAGAGTGATAAAATGACATTGAGGCAAGAGGGACTGAAGTATAACTCTAATTAGATTGTCTTGTTTAGTAATTTAATGTCTGGCCAATTGACGTGCACCATACAACCCATCAATTACTCTGACTCACCTTTAAAGTTTACAACACTATATGAATATAAATCTACACCTTACAGAGTGACTAAGCACCAAAAATAATTAACATCACTAGATATCGCAGTTTTCCTTGCTGTTGGCTGTCACAAGCGCTTTGCGGTTTATTTCAGCGACTTTACACTTTCTGTGCTTGATACAAGCCGATCATCAGCCAATTGGTAATAAAATTCCTGTGTATTGATGGCTTATTTATGTGTGTTGAAGTATAATTTACTACAAGTCAGATGATTGCATTATCACGCTTAGCAACCCTCAATGTCAGTTATGAGTAACTAACTCAAATCAGTATTCATAAAAGAGAGGCTGAAAAAAAAATTCTGTTACATACAGTATATTAATAAAAAACTAATTATGTAGTATTGAAATGACTGGAATTTGGGTTAAAAGCCTCCAACAATATTAAAACCTGGATCTGTCAGCTTCATGAGAAAATGTTGTGGTCAGAAAGAAATTCTGAATAGATGTCACTTACTGTAACTGTGTGGTTACATTGCATTGTAACAACAACAACAAAAAAAAACAGCTACATTTAATTGTGAAAGTAAGAGCATTTCCACACACGATGACAAAAACTCAAATGATTGGAACTAAACAGCCGTAAGAAAATTATTTGTTAGTAAAGCTAGTTTGACAAAAATGATTACATTTTCAAGGGATTTATGAAAAAATGTCACGCTGTCCGATGAGTCCAGATTGACGGGCATGTCGGAGTGAAAAGGGAAGGGCATAAGATAATGCACCCATCATGCACAGCCTCTATGGTATATCTATGGATTTTTTTCCTCAGTGTCGCACATATTCCAGGACTCAAATTGTGAAAGAGTGGTTCTATAACAATAAGGAATCATTCATCTTTCATCATCAATAAGGAATTTCACTACATCACATTGAACACTGTAATTAATTAATGCTAATGAATGGTGTAATTAAGTATGGCAGTCAAATGAAATCTTTGGCTAGGAAATATTTATAATATATAATATTACATAGAGTAATTACATTATAATGTTTCCTGATTTATCTAGAGGTTTACAGAGTACAGTACAGTGATAAAAAACAGTGAAAAAAAATTATTCCCATTCCGGGGTTCAGGTAAAATTGTCTATTGTGAAATGCATTTTCTCATAGGAAAGAATGTAAACGAGGAATCTTTTCCAGCCACCAAAAAAATATTACCAATATTACTAATTTCCAACACTATAATGATTTTTTTTTGCATATAAAAACAATGCAATTGGAAGTATGTGCGACCAGTTTGGTCTCTCATGTTCCGAAAATGCTTTGCATGCAGAGAAAGTTTAGTTCTTCAGATTAAAATTTGCAAGGCGAGGCATTTGTACTGCACAGCTGCCACAATACCCACATTGCTAATTTAAAGCAGCAAACCATTGAAACTTACACTTGACTGCTTTTATCCACTTAGGCCCCAGCAAATATGAATCACAGTAGACGGCAACTCATTTAAATCAAATCGCATATCATTTAAATGGGTCGGGTGGCATCAAAGAGCTGCTATATAGACCTGTTTCAGCAACCGAGCAACCATGTAGGCCAAGATGATGATAACAGCACCTCTCCGATTTGGCTGGAGTGTTCAGCCGTGGCACTTGGTGTGGAATCCTGTTGCACCAGTAGATGCTGGGGCGGGCAGGCAGACAGGCTCTTTCATTGGTCATTAAGGGATTATTTATTAATCACTTGATTCATTGCGTCTTTAATTTCCTATCCAAGGCTGGGTAAATTCTCTGCTCAACATTCATTCACCCCCTCTCGCTTTGTCTTAATACTGTATACCTTAAATGTAATATATAAGAGAGCATTTGTGCAATTCAGAGAATAAGTCAAACTACAGTACAACAGTAATAAGCATCAGGTGATATAATTGGGTAGTATTTGGAGTATGTTCCCAAGGATGACTTGAAGGCTTGAATTGCATTTCTTTTTCTCAGACTTGTTTTAATGCTGACATGAGTAATTCTGGTCTTTGTCCTGCCTCCTGATAGTGTGCCAGATCATGTCTAAGGGGGTGGTGGCAGTCCTGGGTCCATCCGCCAGCCCGGCTTCCAACTCCATCATCAGCAATATCTGTGGAGAGAAAGAGGTGAGTGCTGGCTCGGCCTCCTCTACAGTATATCGAATACTGCTGTAACCTCATGTGTTACCGAACAATCATTCATATCATTGCCAAAACTGGAGCTACACACTGTGCTCGAAAGCCATCCAAATCCTGCGGATAGGGGACAAGCATCGTAACAGGCATGTACAAACTCTTAGTCGTCACTTACAGTACATCACACATCAGTTCTATCTGATCTCGAGAAACAGTACAGCGTTTTTCTATATACTGCAAGATGTGCCGAATTGTTTCCGTACGGAACTTGTTTGTGCATAACTGTACATTTTCTGGGTTGTCAGCAAACACAACAACCTGAATTCGTTTGAATTATGTATTAATTTCCTGAAATGTGCTGTCTGATATTTCACACTGCCTCGCTTTCATCAGCTGAGATGTTGATGCTTCGCCAGAGTACATTACAGAGCTGATAAATAATCAAGCATGTTCACTCTTATCTAGTCCACTGACTAAGCTTCACTCCTTAACGTATTCATTATTCATGATCAACTTCAGCTTACCTCAGAAATCCGACTTTGGGTATAAATATTCATCGCCATGTCGTACAAATGAATGCGCTGGACATTTTAATGTTTACATCAGCTATAAAAGGATATCATGAATATTTATCACAAATGTATCCGATATAAGGGCGGGCGGAATTTATCTGAATGAGGCGGTGATGGGAGGGAACATACGGTAATTGCAAGTGTGGAGGAAGAAAGACTGAGTGTGTGTGAGGCGGGCGAGTGGGAGGACATCAAAGTGTTCAAAGAAAATGTTATTTTTCAACTGTGACCTTTTAATGTTTTTATATGAATGTAACAAATGTTCAAGCTTGGGAGTCAGGGAATAAAGCGGATGGAATTATCATAATTACTTATTTTCTACTGCATTTAAGCAGTATTACTGAACACATACACGTCCTGCCCATGCCCTTTTTATGCCATCATTGCAACACTCACCGTCTATACCGGTTTATCCTATACACAGGCCTATATACAGGTTCATGGGGGCCTAGAGCCTAAAGCCTATTACATTTACAGTATATTTAGGCATTACATTTAGACGCCGTTATCCAGAGCGACTTACATTTTTATCTCATTACACATCTGAGCAGTTGAGGGTTAAGTGCCTTGCTCAAGGGCCCTACAATGCAACTTGGTGGTCGTGAACCTGGGACCTTCTGAAACGTCCAATGTCCAATGCGTTCACCACTGAGCTACCCCTGACCCAACCCAGGAGACTTAGGGAATGAGGCCGTGGACGGGTGAAAAGACGACATTCACACACCATGGGCCACTACAACTCCAGTTAGCCTAATCTGCATGTCTTTGGAGTGTGGGAGGAAATCGGAGTACGCAGAGGAAACACACCAAGCACGTGGAGAACAAGCAAACTCCATACACAGAGAGAACCGAGGCGGGAATTGAACCCAGATCTTGGAGGTGCAAGGCGACAGTGCTAACCACTAACCCACCGTGCCGCCCATTACAACACAGCACACTTATTATAGAAATTCTCCAACACTTCCACATACATTGAACAAAATGAACTCTACAGTACGTTAGCGTGCAGTATGTTTAAAGAGCATACTGTATGATACACACTTCACCACTGACAGACATGTTTAAAGATATGACTGACAGTGGTTGTCAAAATCAACTCATTACTTGAGGCATCAGATCCTTTCCACATTATGTACTGTAGTATTACAGTACACCTGAGTGGAACAGTTCTATACGGCAGAAGCTTTTCTGGTGCTTTAAACAAAAGCTGATTCCAGACTATGTATTTTGAAGGTGTTAATGTGTTTTATGATGTCTAATTTATTACACCAAAGCAACAGTGTGGCAGCTCCTCGGCAATCTCCAGCTGTTGTATGTGTGCATTATCTCACCTTAATCTACAGGATGTGGGTTATTTATGTTGGCTTTTAACAAAATCCAATATGCATGACCTTTTCCTAAGACAAATGCACAGGCTTAGAATGTGTTTACAGCCTGTAGTTAAAGTGCAAGTGGTCATTTTACATGTACAGTACTATACATTTATAAATATTTTCTGAATCTTTAAAAAAAAAAAAAAAAAATTTGTATGCATAGTGAATGTTTAAAAATAAAATCTGTATTCAGATCTCAGGCATGACTATCGATTTGCACATGGTGGAGTTTACCTAAAAGAGGGGTGTGTTAGGATTGTTGGACCTGTTTTGTTTATTTCCAGATTTAGTTATAGCGAATGCTCTGTTAGGCCACTCTCCTATCAAGGTGACAACTACCAGCCAAGGAGGGCGAAGATTATCCCATGCTTCCTCTGAGGCATGTGATGCCAGCTGACCGTATAATTCCAATCTGCTGCTCATGCAATGTTAAGGATGGCGTAAAACACTCGGAGGAAAGCGCTGTCCACGTCTCCCGCTTGTATGAGCTGGTGATTTACTGGTGTTTACAATTAATTTAAAAGTATGGGTATGGCATCATTTCCAATCTGCTCTCTAGACTCCTGGCTGTTCCATTAGCTAAGAATTGAAACCTTGATTCCCAGATGTTAGATGTAACTAAAAGTGGACTTGACAAAAACTTTGAACTAACCTCAGATTGGTCTTTAAAGTTATGACAGCAGAAACCTGATCAGAGTTGGTGTTAAAGCAAAAATGGGAAACTAAAAGTAGGACGTAAGTGACCTGATGCCGAACTTGGGGTGAGCAAATAAGTAATGGATTGAACAGCTAGACCTTTCGAGGCCTTTTATACAAAGGAGTATTTTAAACCAGTTATCAGTTCTGTATGTAATAGTTAACCAGTACAGCTGAGTCAGAACAGGAGTGATGTGTTGCTTTTTTCTTTGTTCCAGTTAAAAGTCTGCTGAACCATTTGAAGTCAGCAAGGGTAGAATGAGATGACCCCCATTTACAACAACGTACAGTACAGTAGTCCAGCCTGGAACAAATAAAAGCATGCACAGCTGGTTTCAGGTCCTTTTGAGATAAAAAAAAGGTTTTAATTTGGATATAAACTGATAGGAACTGCCCTTCTTTACATGTATTTGCTTGAAATTCAAAGGGTCCAAACCACACCAAGATTTTTAATTTCCTTTGCAAATTTTCAGATAAGGGACAAAGCACATTACCTAGACTAGAAGTAAGGATCGGCTGGCCAAATATCATTACTTCCGTTTTATTTTCCTTTAGCCATAACAAGTTCCTCATCATCCAGCGTTTGATTTTATCTAGACAATTGAAAGGTTGTTCAGTGGCACACATGCTGTCACATGTAACTCTGAATACAGAATATTGTACTTCTTTAAGAAGGAGCCAAGGAGGAAGCAGGTATAGTGAGAATAAGGAATAAAATTGAGTCTTGAGGGATACCACAGGTAATAAGAGCAGGACATGAAGGACAATTTCCTATTTGAACAAAAAAAAAAAATCTATCCCTTAGATAAAAGGTAACCAATTTTAACACTGAGCCTTACAAACCAACTTCAGCCTCCAAAAGGCTTAAAAGGATGTCATGGTCGGTAGTAACAAAAGCTGTGCTAAGATCAAGCAGGTCTGAAACGGCACGAGAGCCAGAGTCAACAGAGAAAATTATGTCATTATGAAGCTTTAACGTGAAGTGAGCTCTTGTTAAAAACACTAGCTCTTATGAAAAATATTTTATATATTGGAAATGTTAAGGTATGAGGACACCTGGGGAAAGGCAACTTCCAAGAATATGGAGATAAATGGGAGTTTGTAGATAACCCTAGTAAGATCTTTGCCTCAGGAGCACCACATACACATATGTGCGAGGTCTTACAGGAGAAGGGTATTTTTTATTCAGAAAATACGGAGCAATGGCGGAATTTAGGAAAAAGGTAAAAGAAAAAGGGGAGGAAAAGAGTGCGGTGTTGCATGTGTGGGGATGGAAGCAGTGTCCAGTATGTACAGTCGTGGCCAAAAGTTTTGAGAATTACATAAATATTGGAAATTGGAAAAGTTGCTGCTTAAGTTTTTATAATAGCAATTTGCATATACTCTAGAATGTTATGAAGAGTGATCAGATGAATTGCATAGTCCTTCTTTGCCATGAAAATTAATTTAATCCCCCAAAAAAACTTTCCACTGCATTTCATTGCTGTCATTAAAGGACCTGCTGAGATCATTTCAGTAATCGTCTTGTTAACTCGGGTGAGAATGTTGACGAGCACAAGGCTGGAGATCATTATGTCAGGCTGATTGGGTTAGAATGGCAGACTTGACATGTTAAAAGGAGGGTGATGCTTGAAATCATTGTTCTTTCATTGTTTACCATGGTGACCTGCAAAGAAACGCGTGCAGCCTTCATTGCGTTGCATAAAAATGGCTTCACAGGCAAGGATATTGTGGCTACTAAGATTGTACCTAAATCAACAATTTATAGGATCATCAAGAACAAGGAAAGAGGTTCAATTCTTGTTAAGAAGGCTTCAGGGCGTCCAAGAAAGTCCAGCAAGCGCCAGGATCGTCTCCTAAAGAGGATTCAGCTGCGGGATTGGAGTGCCACCAGTGCAGAGCTGCTCAGGAATGGCAGCAGGCAGGTGTGAGCGCATCTGCACGCACAGTGAGGCGAAGACTTTTGGAAGATGGCCTGGTGTCGAGAAGGGCAGCAAAGAAACCACTTCTCTCCAAAAAAAAACATCAGGGACAGACTGATCTTCTGCAAAAAGTATGGTGAATGGACTGCTGAGGACTGGGGCAAAGTCATATTCTCGGATGAAGCCTCTTTCCGATTGTTTGGGGCGTCTGGAAAAAGGCTTGTCCAGAGAAGAAAAGGTGAGTGCTACCATCAGTCCTGTGTCATGCCAACAGTAAAGCATCCTGAGACCATTCATGTGTGGGGTTGCTTCTCATTCAAGGGAGTGGGCTTACTCACAATTTTGCCCAAAAACACAGCCATGAATAAAGAATGGTACCAAAACATCCTCCAACAGCAACTTCTTCCAACAACAGTTTGGTGAAGAACAATGCATTTTCCAGCATGATGGAGCACCGTGTCATAAGGCAAAAGTGATAACTAAGTGACTCGGGGAACAAAACGTTGACATTTTGGGTCCATTGTCTGGAAACTCCTCAGATCTTAATCCCATTGAGAACTTGTGTTCAAAACTCCAAGAAGTGATTATGAAAGAATGGGTTGCTATCAGTCAGGATTTGACCCAGAAGTTGATTGAGAGCAGCGCAGTCGAATTGCAGAGGTCCTGAAATAGAAGGGCCAACACTGCAAATACTGACTCTTCGCTTAAATGTCATGTAATTGTCGATAAAAGCCTTTGAAACGTATGAAGTGCTTGTAATTATATTTCAGTACATCACAGAAACAACTGAAACAAAGATCAAAAAGCAGTTTAGCAGCAAACTTTGTGAAAACTATTATTTGTGTCATTCTCAAAACTTTTGGCCACGACTGTAGGCACGACGCTGACGAGCGATGGTGGCAACAAAGTGGTAAAGTGGGCTGGTACAGGAAGCAGCTCTAACAGTCTATTGAGCAACATGTCTACAGTAGCCGGCCACACCCATTCTCTTTTGGAGCAGAGGTAGGCAGGAGTTAGAATCAACAGACCCAGCAAGGCTATTGGGATCTGGAGGCGGTGACGGTGAGCTGGAATCCTGGGCATAGTAGCCATTTCCTTGGCTGCAGCGGCAGCATGTCCGGTATCCACAGCAAAGCAGACATGGCTGTCACCCTCCAGTTGCTGTAGTGCGATCCCAACTGGGGTAGGGGCCTTGGCTGGTTTGCTTTTGGCAGCTGAGTCGCAATGGGGTACAATCCGCATGTTTGTGTTTGCAGCATTGTGCAGCGCCTTAAAATTATCAGAGCCGGTAAAGCTGTTGTTCTCCGGTTGCTGCATCGGCCTTCCCAAATGAGGAGGGGGCCTTGACATCGAAGAAGCGGCTTTTGAGTCATGATGACTGGCGTTAATGAATGAGAAAGTGCCGGGGCAGCTAGCGCGGTCCTCCATGGGGTGCAAGGTGTGGCCGTCTTCACATGCCACACTTCTGAACTCCGAACTCCGAGTTCCATGCCTTCCTTTTGAAGAGTGGCGAAAGCCCAAGACCTTTAGCTGATAATCTCACTCCAGTCATGCCAGGTTTAGCGGCCCAGACCTTTCACACACCTGGACACCAAATGCAGTTCCCTGGAGTCAGCGAGGAGTGGAAAAGTTTTGTGCGCATGCCCATCACTGAAGAATCCATGACACTCTGTTATTTTCATGGTCATTGGGCCCTAGGCTAGATCTTTTTAATAGAGAATTTGTACAATTGCTTGTTCACGACAGGAAGGGAAAACTACTTTTGTTGGAGATCTATTGATTATAACCAAAATAATGGATCATTTTAGTTTTAAAGGAACTAGTTATAAAAGAAAGATGAGTTAAAAAGTGTGACAGGCTCCCCTTTATTTAAGCAGGAAGGAAGCGTTCAAGCAACAAGGTGAGAGAGTGAGCATGAATGTGTTGAAAAACAAATGTGTACCTTTCATAAATTGGATAAGTGGGGCAGAGGAGTACACATTGGACCGGGGTAATGGTATTAAACTTTGAGTTGCATCTGGATAGTTGATGGGCAAAGTTCTGTGTTTAAGAGTTTTTATTTTTAAAACATTGGCTAAGGCATCCACATGACCTTGGGGATTTTAAGAAGCTGCAAAGAGGAGGATTGAGATAACCAAGGAAGGAGACATCAATTTTATGCCAGTGGTTATGAGCTCCAGCAGGTTCAAGTTGACCTTGACAAGTTCATTTTTTGCAAGAGACCCTCTTATTCCACTGGGAGTTGTAGTGTCTTGATACAGTCGCAATGCAGTTGCCAGAGTACATGGCTGCAACTCAAATTTGGATAAAAGTATTCCGCCATTCAAAGAGGGGTCTCTAAACAACCATGTTTTCCTGATGATTATTTAAACCCTACCAATAGTCAAGTCAAACCACTCCGTGACTGAAACGCTCCCGGTGGGGCATGAAGCCGCACAGAGTGTGAAAGAAAACTGCATCGCATACGTGACTTCCCTTAGGTGAAGGATTTTGTCCATGAGTCTTTCCAATGTTGTAAGGGACCCCTAAAAACTGTGACAGGAAAGCGGCAGATTGGTGTAATCTGAATGTGCATCTTGTATGGAAAAAGTGTTTTTTTTTTTTTTGCTTTTTCATGTTAAGGCACCCTGCTTTATTAGGTTTGCGTAACTGGGCGAGGCAAGAGGTGGCCTTCACAATTAACTGAGGCAGCATGTTGTCCACGGGTAACTGCTGCGCCACAAAATGGGCGTTTCCTGACAGGACCAACACCTGCCAGACCACTCCCTGTGTCTCAGCCAGCCCTGCATCTCTGTGGCATGTTCAAATATCTGGATAAATGCCTCACGACTAGCCACTATGTTGGCTTATTTATCTTATATACTGTATGTGTACAGCGTGAGAGGGGCTAGGGGTAGCTCAGTGGTTAAGGCATTGGACTACGGTTTGGAAGGTCAGTGGTTTAAACCCCACAACCACCAAGTTGACACTGTTGGGTCCTTGATCAAGGCCCTTAACCCTCACCTGCTCAGATATATAATGACATATAAATGTAAGTCGCTCTGGATAAGAGCATCTGCCAAATGTCTAAAATGTCAAACGAACAGAGTCAAGGGGAACAGGGTCATGCAAACTCCACGCACACAGACCCGAGGAGGAGTTGAACCCTTTAGAGCTGCGAGGCCACAGTTCCACCCTCTAACCTGTGATGAAATGGATTAAATAATTGAATTGTTTGATGTTAGATACAGCTGGTGTGGTTTCCATGACCATGTAGTGTTTCAGTTGAACATAAAAGAGACAAAATCATGTTATATGTTCTCCACAAAATGACCATCGAGTGAACATGGCACAGAGCGATTACTGCCACAGTGGGCGTTCTAAACGACTTAATTAGTCAAGATTAAAATATGATGAATGGCTTCTAAATAAAGTCAGCCTTACATTATTATATCATATTTTTTTCACATCTCGACAATTAGTTTTCCTTTTTTCTCTTTTGAAATACGACCTTTGAATATGACTTGCTCAAAGGAAGCGGAAAGGTGGGAGATTGGTGGCAGCATGGTGTTAGCAAGGGGAGAAAATATTGGGTTGGGGAACGAGGGATACTTGTGAAAGCACAAAACCAGCTCGAGGTCCTGGACGGCCTCAAAAGTCCTGGCTCCTGCAGACTCTTCATACAGAATGAGAACACATTAATATGAGAATCGCTTGGATTCCAAATGTTATTTGCTGCAGATTAAAAATAAATAAATAAATCCCTTCATCCTCTATAGTGCCGTGTATATACTGGCAAGTGCTTAGAAGCTACAGGATGATGAGGGTTGATAATTAGTTTACTGCAATACATTTGTATGCAAAAAGAAAAGAAAAAAAATCGAACACTGACAATCAGGCAGCACTTTAATGCAGAGGTAGTGTGGCAGGGGGGGGGGTGTTTGGCGGTGAAGGAGCAGTACAAAAGTGTAAAAGCATAGAGAATATTCCAGGTACGCTGCAATATAGAGGTTATTTCACCCGCTTGGATATATTCCAGAGTGCTTGGATTTTTATTAGCCACTTATCTTGAATTATTAATGCTACATTCTTGAGAGTAGGTGATCTGGCAAGAATTTGTTTTATTCATTCTTGAAAGTGGAGAAACTTGGTGTTCTTTGTGGAAAAGGGGTAGATAAATTAAAAGAAAAAAAAATCTTGTCTCTTGACAAAGAAAGCGCTCGCCCTCACCCTATTATCAGTTCGAATCCTGATGTTGCAACAGCAATCCGTGATCAGGAGTCATCAAAGCACCAGAACTGGCCGTGTTTACTGCGGCATGCGGCGTGTGAGCTCATGTATGCAAAAGAGGGTAGAGTGCCTTCCTCCCAGCATAAACAGCAGTTTGACTGCGCCTAAGGATGCCGAGGGTATGGCATTACTTTTTAATCAATCGCCCGGCTCTTGTTTTTGGATGTCCCTCATTGGTGCTTTGTAGCAATGGAAGCGTTATTAGAGAGAGGAAGCTTGCCTCCCTTAGGCTTAACAGCACAGCAGGTAAAGGGCTCTGGTAAGGATGTTGATGGCACTCTCATGCCATGCCCTCTGTTGCTCATCTGCCTGCATGTGAACAATAGACAGCTGCATCTGTATACTCCTAATTAGAGGCGAACAGCTGTTGCCAGTGGCTTGCTTGACCTCCCCTTTTCTGTGCACAAGAGATCTGTCGCAGACCTCTGGGATGTTCGCGTCCATGTTTGCGCCTTTCTGCTATGCAAATCGACAAGGGTGTGGTAGTTCAGCTTTCATGCCAAAGAATAGTGGACGTCCCCCTTTCATATGCAATTGAGTCGTTTTTGATACTACCGAGGCACAGACGTCAATGTTCCCGCGTGGTCTTTGTCCTCCCGACGCCATTGTCATTTTGTGAAAGTGTGTTCAAAGCAGATCAGCTCTCAGCTTCCCAGCTAAGCCTCAGAGCTCCGTGGTGCAGAATTATCACTATAATGTAAAGCAAGACCAGAAAACATTCAATGCGGCTTTACAACAAGATGGATTTGCTAGAATTTTTTTTAAAGTAAATCTGTCGAAATTCACCAGCATGTGCGATTATGAGGTTTTTTCTTAAGTTGGCCATAAAAATAAATGAATAAATAAATAAAAAAAAGCAAAGTCACTATTTGTAGTTAGAATATCATACTATGAGACAATTGGCCTTGGAATACTAAGCTGCTTAAGCTGTAATTAGTCTGCATCCTGGACAAAATGTGTGAAGTCTGTGAGGAAATTTGAGAAGTACTCTATGGCTGATTACATTCTTTTTCCAGCGTACTTAAGTTCGCACAATTAGGGAGTTGTCCACCTCCTGTTTGTGCATTTGTCAGCCTTCCTAATTCAGTGATGTGCATTATTTGTGTATTTTGGGGCAGAATGCTCTCATCTAATAAAGAAATTCAGCATGTTAAAAAAAAAAAGACTTTTGTGCCACATTTTAATTGCATACTTTTATACAAAAATAACATTCTCTATTTTTTTTTTCTTTTGACCAATTAGTAATCAAATGACATATCAGCTGCATTAATGGCCTTCACACCATTTACTTGTTCTGACACAAGAGGCTTTATTTAATAAGAACTACACTTATTAACACATTTTCGTGACTGACCATGCTTTTTGACACCTCTGTGGTCATCCATTTCCCTTGCTTTTGTCTGGCTTTTTAAACCACAATTAGCACCTCGTGCAGATTGCATGTACTGTAGTAGGCAGTCCCTGGCACAATTATCATGACGAGCTACGACCTTACTCAACTGCACCTTCATTTTAAACACATTGTGTGCCCATTTTGTAGCGGTGAAGCACACATCAAATTAAGCATAGTTTATTTCTACCTTGAATTAGCCTGTGACTGAATGATCTGAACATGTTCGGGTAAAATTCAACAATAAAATGGGGATAAATGTACTCTGCGTTCATTCAAAACAGGATTCAATCATACTGGCCAGAGTGACTGTTTAATTATATAAAAGGGGGGAAAACATAACAATAATTATATAAAAAAAATAAAATCTAGCTCTTTAACATGCCTCTATATCGCATGAGAAAAATAAGATTTGATACATGAATGAACATAGTGTATGCCATGTAAACATTAGGAGTAAAATAATAATAATAATAATATGAAATAATAATAATAATAATAATAATAATAATAATAATAATAATAATAGTAATGGATGCATGAAGTAGTGTTGATGCATCATGGTGATGTAGTGGTTAGCGCAGTCTCCTTGCGCCTCCAGGGTCCGGGTTCGATTCCCGTCTCTGTGTGCTTGGTAGGTTTCCTCCAGGTACTCCGGTGGTCCAAAGACATTCAGATTAGGCTAACTGGCATTCCCAAATTGCTCGTACTATGTGTGTGTGCCCTGTGATGGATTGGCACTCTGTCCAGGTTGTATCCCGCCTTGCGCCCTAAGTCACCTGGGACAGGCTCCAGGTCTCTCTGTGACCCTGTGATTGAGTGATTGAGAATAGTAGTGTTGTTGTTCTGGCACTCCAGGGTTCCCAGTTTGATTGAGTTTTAAACTGTGTTCCCATGAGCTTTCTCTGAACTCTTTTTAAATACCTTCACTATCATTTAGGCATTTACTTATTATTATTATTATTATTATTATTATTATTATTATTATTATTATTATACAGCTTGGCATGACTAACTAAAGATTTTCCTACCTTTCCTACTATATTCATAGACACAGCGATTAATTTTTCGTTCGTAAAATATTTGTTCTGAATGATAAGCAGATATGTACTAGAACAAAGTAATGTGGTGCATTCAGTGAAATAAAGATTTGTCCAGGCTATGTTCACTCACATCGCTCACTTCCAGGTCCCAGTGGGATTCACAGTCTTCTCTTCTGCTTTGCAAAGAGTTCTCTAGAGGACTATGTTCATACTAAACTCACCTGCCATCTCATTAGGTACACCTGTTCAATTGCTCATTAAAACAAATATCTAGTAATCAGCCAATCACATTTGAGCAATTCGATGCATTTAGGCATGCAGACATGGTCAAGACGATTCGGGAAAGTTCAAGCAGAGCAGAATGGGTAAGATTTAAGTGACTTTGAATGTGGCATGGTTGTTGGGCTCAGTCAGGCTTTTCTGAGCATTTCCAAAAGTGCTGATTTACTGGGGGGTTTTACGCACCACCAATTTCCAAGGTTTACAGAGAATAGTCTGAAAAAGAGAAAATATTCAGCGAGCGAGCGGCAGTTCTCTGGTCAAAAATGCCTCGTTAATGCCAGAGGTCAGAGGAGAATGGCCAGACTGGTTGATAGAAAGACACCGGTAACTCAAATAACATCTCATTACAACCGAGGTATGGTGAAGAGCATCTCTTCATGGACAACATGCCAGACGTTGAAGCGGATGGGCTACAACAGCAGAAGACCAGGTGAAACTGGTGTCAGTTAAGAACAAGAAACTGAGACTACAGTCCACATGGGCTCACCAAAACTGGACAATAGAAGCTTGTAAAAATTTCGCCCGCTCTCATGAGTCTCGATTTCTGCTGTAGCGTTCAGATGTTAGGATCAGAATTTGGCACAAACAACATGGATGCATCCGACAGTTCAGGCAAGTGCTGATGGTGTAACAGTGTGTTGGATACCTGAGTATCATTGTTGACCATGTTCATCCCTTTATGTCCACACTATAACACATCATGTTATAAAGCTAAAATAATCTTAAACTGGTGTCTTGAACATAACAGTGTGTTCATCGTGCTCCGATGGCCTCCACAATCACCAGATCTCAATCTGATAAAGCACCTTTGGGGTGCGGTGGACCGGAAGATTCGCATCATGAATGTGCAGCCGACAACCTGCGTCAACTGCATGATGCTATCATGTCAATATGGAGGTAAAACACTAAGGGTTGTTTTCAGCACCTTGTTGAATCTACTGTATGCCATGAAGAATTAAGGCAGTTACAGAAGGCCAAACAGGGTCCAACTCAGTACTAGCAACGCAATAGTACGTAATGAAGGGACTGATGGCGATGGTGAGTGTACAGTATATTCAGAAATAATCAGTTGAATTAGTCACTTTATTATTTTAGTCGTAATGCTCTAGGCACAGGGCTAAGTTTGCTTAATTTTTCATTGCTTTCATAATTGCTTAATTTTTCACTGCTTATAATCTTCACACTTTTTCAAATCATTGCTACTTAAATTTGAGCTTTAACACAGATTGCTGCACTTCCACTTTTCTTTGCAAGGCTCTGAGTAATTTTTGCGTCTTTGTGCGGGCAATTTTCAGCTCCTTTTAACCTTGACTTACTTTTTGAACTATTTGGCTGTGCAAGACTGCTGTGTCTGACTTATATGTCACAGGATTTTTTGTTGTTGTTGTTGAGGTTTCCATGATTATTTCCATGTAATTTAAACAACAATGTATATGTATATTTCTTGAGTTGCAAACTATATGCTAATGCAGGCCTACAAATGATAAATGATACTTTTACTCATTCAAACGCTCTCATTTGTGCGCTCTCAACATCTTAGCTTGATGCTTGCTCAACTTGGCACGGTGTTACAAATGTGTCACAAAAGCAACTAATCAGAGATTGGAAAATGATGAATTCTGATTGGCTGTTTCTTTTTTTTTCTTCTTTCTTTTTTTGAAAAATCTGAATCACTAAATCACAATTTAACTTCTTCACATATTTGCTTGGCTGATTTTATGCTACTACATTTTTAACACTGTGCCAAGTTTAGCCGACACAAAGCTTAGATGTTGAGAGATTGCGAGAGAACGAGGGAAAGAATTCGAGAGGGTGAAAAGACAATTTGCATGTGTTAAAAAAAAAAAAGATTCAAATATAACACCATGATGAAGTGGCCTTGTAAAGAGTCAGAAAAAAGGATTTTTTTAAATTTTTTTATTTTATAAACTGTATACATATTGGAATACTAGCACAACGCTCTATAGAGACCAGTCAGAATAAGCTTGCATTCATTTGCACTCCGTAAAGATAGTGCCATCTTTTATTAAAGAGGAGTTTTGTTTCTCTGGCACACAAGGTGCAAGTAGCAGGTGTAAGATCTCATTATATCCTACTTTGCCATATGGCATAACATTTGCATAGTTCCCCTTGGAATAGGAAATCTTACAAATGGTGTGTTTGTTCATATACCACAAGCAAAATTGAGTTGGACACTTGCAAGGTGCTCACTGGGGAGGCAGGTTTAACCTACAGACCTGGTGGCAAAAGGGCCTGCGAATAAACAGCTATTCTTAGGTCACTGGATCATTCATAAAATACATAATATGTACTGTAAATAAAGTGAACAACTAACTACATTAACACCTTAAGTGTAATTGCAGCCTCTTTTTTTGTACTGGCTCTTATTAGATACTTTGGAAGGAAAAAAAGAAAGCATAATCAAACTGGGAATGCGAGTAATCCAAATCCTTTAGGTCCAAATTTCTCCAAAGTCACCCAAAATAAGAATGAACAACATGGGCAACTTAAACTGGCGCAAACCTACAAAAGCTGATCAGATTTAATGTAATCAGTGATGATATTATTTCCATTTGTCTTTCTGTACAGCAAAACTCTCCGCCTAACTTATACAGTAAATACAGCGGGAAAAAAAGTTTTGTAAGGTTGAGTGTCTTACACCTTGTTTTACGATATGTTGTACTTCTTTCATCGATTTCAGACGCGGCCACAGTTTGACCCATTCGCAGCCCATAATAGCCCACTACGGCCAATAATTCCTCATAACTTTCCTTCTAGTCAACATTTTGATTTTATTTAGGGCACAAGGTTCAGTTTTCATAGTGTATCCTACTTTGCTTACATTTTTTGGAGTAAGCCACGATGGGTCGCGCTGTCGTGTGTATTGAGGATTGCGTGGGCTTGCAGATGCATTATAGTTTTTTCTGTCTTTCGCATACCCTGTGTATACATGATAAACTATCACTTTGTTTGGCTCTGTTGGTTTACGTGTATAGCCAAAAAAAATAATAATAAAAAATAAAAAAACCTGCAAGATGCTGTGACATAATCTGGCCGGGCAGATATACAGACAGCAGTTTTTCAGAGACCAGTTTTGGGTTCTTTAATGTATGAAACCTAAAGATATCATTGAAAGAGCGAGTTCTGACCAAAGTACAGACAAAATCTAGTTCTTTCTAGAAATGAATGCTAATAATTTGGGAAAGAACAAACAAATCAATTAATATTTAAGATTGAAATGAAAGAGAAATGGATAAAACCAAGTTTAATAACTATATTTGGTTTATTGCATTCATGTAACAGTTAATGTTTTATTTGATAGTGGACCTATTATTCCGAGTTCTCTTTTTCGATATTTTTTTACTTTTACGTGAGTGACCTCCAGTGTATGTGAGGAAAAAAGTTAGAAAAAGTATTCCTTGCTTTTTGTCCTTTTTTTTATTTTTTTTTATTGAATTACCAGGGCTTTAAAAAAGTCCTAAATTATTTTTTCCCCCCTAATGTGATGTCACATAAGAAGATACCCTCCCTTGCCATGTTGCTCAGCACTGCTTTTCTCTGGTGTTGTTCAGCAGTGGTTCATTACAACAGTTAATTAAAACAGTGAAATTAAGGGAGTTTAAGGAAAGAAATTTGTAAGAGTTATTTTAGTTTAACTGGAGCATTAAGGCACACTTTGGGGAGCCCTGAGGCCTGCGATAGCCTGTTAAAGAAATGTGACCTTTTAGGAATTTTCACTTGCTGTTCATAATCTAAGAATAATTCCAGATTTTGATTGAACACACATGAGCTTGATGTTTTGAATCCCTGACTGAGTTTTAATGAATGAGTTGATTAAATAAAATTAAATATAACAGGGAAATTGGACACGGCTGATTTTTCACTACATATTATCAAATGTGAATAGACAAGACAACAGCTCGACTCCCCACAGCAGTGATTTCCAGATGCTCTGTTCTTACCTGGGTCCAAAAGCAAAGGTTAAGCACAGCCTGGTGGAGTTTCCGGATGCTTGCTTGTCTAGAATTATTTAGTTCCCGTTGGCCCACACTGAGTCTTCCCACTGGAGGCTACTCTATTACTTTTTAGGACAGCAAGCAATATACCTAAATTTTGTGTTTGGGTGCTGGACTCACAATAAATCCCAGGAAGTACTTCTGAAGCACACACCATCTGTTGAAATAAAACATCAAGCGCTTTCTTTTTTTTTTTTTTTTCCTGTGGTGTATAAATAGAGTGTGCAAGGAGCATTTCTATTGTGAATGCTTTCAATCTCAAGTAGTTTGAGACTAGGTGTATTAATTGTATTAGCTCTTCAAAGCAAGATCTTCTTTTTCCCTTTAAATTAGTTCTTTTTCCTCATTTGCCGCTTAAAAATCCTTTAACCTTTGTAGGCCCTCGGGAACAGGTCTTCATGTGCTCTTTTTATAACGCTGCATTCATTCCTAATTTCAAGACTTCTGATGTGTACCGGATACCACATACAATGGCAGTTATTAATTATTAATACACATAATCCACCTCTGCACAAAAAACTAATTGAAATTCAAATTTGATCTGTCCTATACACACTCATGCATGATATGAAGTGAAATGCTTATACTGTACCACCGCTAATGACCTAAAAATGTAAAAACAAGAAAAGTTTTCAATAAGGATATAAAGCATGAAATTATTATTATTATTATTATTATTATTTTCTTACAAATTAGAATCGAAGAATATAGATTCTTTAAAAAAAAAAAAAAATCAAGACGTTATTAAAACATTGAATTTCACTTTTGTCTTCATCATCACATCATTTTGACCACGACTGTAGTTCAGAGGATGCAATCACATTTGCTCTGATCCTATTAAGCTTGAAGGCAATTCCTCCTTTTAGCAATATCCCCCCTTCTTTTCTATTTTTTCACACTCTGTCTGGCAGCATGCAGAGAACAAATTACTCTTTAAAGATGACACCTAGTGTAAAGATTAAAGGGTCCATGACAACTTCTGAGTGACGTTGCTGTTTATCTAATTATGTGTGAGAAGTAAAATGGTGAGGTGTTTCATTACGTTTGCTTAACAATAGGGTTATTGTTAAATGAGAGGGAGACAGAAGAGGATAACGGGAGAAAAGGCGAGACGGAAATAGATGTGCTGATGTGTGATTAAAAAAGTAGGGGAAAAAAGCAGATTACTATTAACATTATTCATGCGGCTAATTGCAGAACCCATGGAAAATGTAAACACAGAAAGTGAAACAAGTCATTATGAAATAGGTCATTACTGAAGACAATAGCCTAAAAGTACACAAGGCCGATGTGGAGTTTGGGCTTCAGATGAAATTCCAGTGACAGCTGCCAATGTGAGGTCTAATGTGCAAGGGTAAACTGTTCCCCAGCTATGAAGAGAGAAGTAAAGCCAAGGTTATACTTAGAGCCTTACTTTGCCTGTGTGACTAATTCATATCTAATTAATTAAATAATTAATTAAACTAATTAATTAAAATAATTAGTGTAATTAATTCATAATTCATATAAGTAAAAGCTACTAGATAGATAGCACATGCCGAAACATCCCTGTCCGGTAGATTTTTGTCCAGTCACAGCAGCACTTACTTTAGGATGCGATTTGATGGGAATGATATTCTGTTTTCAAAGAGTGTAGCTCATCATAACAGGAATGACCAACTATATGCTCTCTTTTCAAAAGATAAATGGCTTTTTAAATGCTGCTATGGAAGAAATCGCCACTGTGCTTCCAAAAAGAGGAATAAAAATAAAAAAGATAATTGGTTAATAAATGAAATTATGATTAAATAAAGACTTTTGTCAAAACAAGTAATCAAATCAGTGTAAAAGGCATTAATGAATCTAATAAGCTGTTTGACTGCTATGTAAGAATTATGAAATAACATAGCTAAAGTATTCATGTTTAATTGCAATGTTACTGCCTGTTATTTGTACAAAATTAATTGCAAAATCGCACACAGAGTAAATTGGAGGTAGGCAGTAAATTGAAGCTTGAATATGTACTCAAACAGGTAATTGGCAAATAATTGGCACTTATGTACTAATCTAATAATCCTGAATAGGGAGAAAACTACCCGAGCGAGCCAAATGACACAAAATGACATAGGGGACATACATAGGTGAGAGGTGATATGTGACAGGCTGGGGGTGATTGTAAGTGTAGTTCTGTACCCACTGGCACTACCATACCCTTAACATGTGGCTTAGCGGAGCAAGGAGGCAGAGGAACATCTCCAGGAGAGCAAGGATGCAGAGGAACATCTCCAGGAGAGCAAGGATGCAGAAGAAATTCTCAGACAGACAGAGAGATGTCCTTAATGGAGTAGGGAGGCAGACCTATGTCCTCAGCGAGGTAAAGGGGGCAGAGTGATGTTCTAAGCAAAGTAGTGAGGCAGAGCAATGTCCCCAGAAGATCAAGGAGGCAGTTTAAAATCCTGAATAGAATAGGGAGGCAGAGCAAAAAGTCTAGATTGTAGCTATAGAGCAAAAAAAGGGCAAAGTCTAAAGTGGGGCAGACAAGGTAGGTGATTGGTCAGGAGCCCATTCTCAGTCTACCGCCTCCCCTAATTACTCCCATAGTAGGCACATCTTTTCTATGAGCTATGTGAGATATAACCTAGCAACCACAGCCATGAAAGCAAAATCTATCTAAATGAACTCCTGATTAAAGGGAACAGCACCCTGACTACAAGCAAGGCTTTGGAACATACAACAACACACGTGGTACAGTTTTTAGTGTTTCATTGTCAAGCTGAAGTTGTGTCAGTAATGGTTTAAAAACTGTGATTTAAGTAGCAGAGCTAATTCAGGTAAAAGAGCACAATGGAGATGATTATAGGTGAGCTGATGACCTCAGGCTGACGAGTAGATCAGTCAACCTGTCATCATCGTCGTTCTCCTCGATCTGTCAGCTGCTTTTGACACAGTCAACCCTTGTCCATTCTAATTTTAGAATTTGTTGCACAGCATGACAATGGTACTACATGATGGGCTTTGATATTAACTGACTCATCTACTGACATCCCACAAAGCTTAGTATCTGGTCCTCATCTGTTCTGTCTTTATACTCTGTTTCTTGGCTCCCATGGTTTTCGTATCACTGCTATGCGGATGACACTCAGCTCATCTCCTCCCTTCCTCCATCATACACTAATATTTTCACTCAGCCCTCAACATGTCTGACAGACATTTCAACATGATTGGCAGCTCATCAGCTGCAACTTAATCCGAGCAAAACTGAGCTGCTGTCCATCCCAGGTGATTCGTCCCCATGTCAGTATTCTGTGATCTCCCTGGACAACTGTATGATCTCACCCTCGATCACTGCACGCAACCTGTCATTTTCCTCTTACATTGCTTTACTTGCCTTTCAGTCCCTTGTCATTATGAGACTGGACTACTGCAACTTCCTACTGGCAGGTCTACCGCTGTGAACCATTCTCCCTATGCAACACATCCGGAATGCAGACGCATGACGATTTTGTTCGTGTTGTTTTCTTAATAAGCTGCAATTTGTTTCTCTATTAATATTTTCTCCCATACCACGCCATCACTACGTGGTATGGGAGAAACACACTACTGGCTTCCTGTAGCTCCCTGCGTCCGATTTAAAATACTGATGCTTTAAAAAAAAGAAACGACCAGCACGTGCTCACTTCAAAGAAGTTACTACACCCTGCACTGATAATACTCTTAGTGCACGACCCTGTGAACCAGTATCAGGACATATTAAGACTTCAAAGCATTTTGTCACAACATTTTGCCACTACATTTCACTACACATTTGGTACCAAAGATGTATGAATAATATATATATATATATGAATGGCTGGGTAAGGCACAATCCCCTTCTTGAGCAACATAAAGTATTATTACCACAGCACACTAAATAAATTCTCTTTGATATGTGTTTTGCACATCTTTCATTAAGTCATGTTGGATGGCAGAATTATTATTATTATTTTTTTTCCCCCAAGCGAATTCATGATACAAACTGAACCATGGTCTAGAAAATGAAAGGTGATGGGCAGTATCTGTTATACCTCTACCTTGCTTATACTGTAGCTATATGTGTTAAGGTCGAGCTACTGTAGGTATAATATATTAGAAATAAGGTGTTATTTTTAACAAATATATATGCACCATAAGTTGTATGAGGTAGGAGCTGTAAGGTTGTAGTCAAATGCAAGAACTTCCACATCTTTATATCCAGAGGAGAAAAAATGCATACATGCAAGGGAGGAAGATAGAAAGAGAGCCAGCTTACACCGATATCACATGTTCCCAGTGGTTGCATGGGCATTACCCTCTCGTCATTGCTCCACTCCAAAAAATCTTACTCATGCCCGTCATGTCAGTTCAATCCATCCTTGCTACCGGCAACTCCATTACTCCCTGATGGAAAGTGATGGGAAACCAATTGGGAACACAGGGGTGTACAAGTGCGGTACATGGTCACACAACATCACGTAGACAGGCAATCTGGAGTGATGAAGAGGCCTGCTTCGTAGATGCATTGTGTCCTCCATGATCTCCTTCAGGCACCACTGAGTCCTCACTCACCCACACATCAGCACATATCAAACTAAAGCTCAACTAGAACTATGGCCCCTAAGGGATATAAAGTAAGAACGTATTTCTAAAGCAATTTCTCCTTTGAGTGTTTTAAAAAGTTTTTGGTCTCCAAGGGATATTTTGAAAGTCTGGGATTTGTTCTGTACACAGTACTGTATTTTAACGTTTACTGTATTATGAAGGGAATAACCTATGATGACCCATGCTGTCATAGGACAACAATCACATTCAAATTACATTTCCCATCCCGCAGAAGTTCCCAGTAACAGCGTGTTTATTCCCCTTACATATTCTTAATTTAATTAACATTTTATTCATTAGTAGCACATACACTATATGGCCAAACATGTGTAGACTCCTATCCATCACACTCTTATGTGCTTGTTAAGCATTCCATTATAGATGGAAGTCTCCCAAAATGGATTACTCCCCCATTTTGACGTTCAGAAAAAGGCTTTCCGTTAAATTTTGGACCATGGCTGTGGGAATTTGCTCAGTAAGCCACATTCAATAATAGTATTATTGAGGTCAGGCACCGATGTTGTCCAAGGATTCTGGGTGCACAGTCATTGTTTTAATTCATTCCCAAAATGACCAGCTGGGGTTAGGTTAGGGCTCTCTACAGGCCTCTTGAGTCTTTCCAAATCAGTTTTGGCAAACCATGTATTCATTAGAATTCTTAGTGCCACAGCAATACAAAGGCATCTCAGACAATTGTGTGCTTCCAGCCTTGTGGCAACAGTTTCAGGCCACATAATGGTGTGATGGTTATGGGTCTACATACTGTACGTTTGACCATAAAGTGTTTTTGAAAGCATTTATACTTAGATGTAATGTTCTGAAAACCATTGTATAGTTGTTCATCATTCTTTGTTGTCTATACAAGGGGTGTTCAAGTCAAACCAGGACTTGCCATACATCCATCAATCCTGTACCCATGAACATTCAGCATGTAGAACACTTGTTCCTTGAAAATTGACTGAAAACTTGTGGGAGCAACACATCTGTCTGTGGCAACTGTCCACATAACCATTCACCAACACCACTTGCACATTGCAGGAACTCAGCTGGGAGGTATTTCCACATCCACCGGACAGTCCTGACCTCACTCCAAGCCATTTGCACATTTGTGGGTCCTTAAAGTTGTTTCTGGCAGGCCAACGTTTCAGATGTGAATTATGCAGTCTGATCGTGGCTCTGGTGTACTGAACAATCTTTCTACCTTGATGGTATCCCAGCACTAGTAAAACGCTGGGATAAGTGCAGAAATAAGGGTAGTGTTTATTCTCATGTTCTGTTATTGTCCACAATCAAAAGTCCCGGTTTGACTTAAACCCCCCTATTATGAAATACAGAATAATAAAAACCTCTGTATTTATCCAGCATCACCTTTTTATTTTCGATCTAAATCTTGTTTATTTTAGAGGTAAGGTTAAAGTAACGATCTGTGCTTTACTTTTACCACAGTGCCTTTGTGTTTCATATTGTACCAGCAAACACTTGCAGCCATCTGCCCACAAATGTAGCCGTCTTGACTATATTTTCTAACAATTGTAACTGTGTGTTTGCGTAAGGTGCCATATGTGAAGGTGGCCCCAGAGGACATACTGAAGGTGCAGTTCCCTCGATTCACCACGCTAGACCTCAGACCTACCAACACAGACATCAGCCTGGCTGTAGCGGGCCTTCTCACCTTCTTCAACAGCACCACATCTTGCCTCATCTGTGCTCAGGCCAACTGTAAGTAACAAACCAAGCAAAGTTCTACTTTTTTATGGTTGTACACATATAAATCCAGTAAATTATACCGTATCTATCTATTTTTTATTAATCTAATGTATGGCAGTGCACACAATTTATTTATCTATGTATAGAAGTGACCACAGTCCCTTGAATCACACATCCATTTTTTTCCCTTCGATTTCTCCTGTTTTCCCTTTTAAATAATGTTAGAATAACTTTTAATAATACACTATTAACTATGAGCCATCCATTTGTTTTTCAAATGTTTATAAATAAAAAGGAGGTTGTAAAAGAAATAATTGTTTATCTGTAAATAATATATGATAATTAAAAATACTACTAATAAAACTAATGACTTAATACTCATAAAATACAGTATACAACATATACACATCGTCTCTACTATAATGTAATGTATTATTTATAAAAGCTATAAAAGTGGTATTTTGCTTTCCAACGTAAACTTTAGCTTTGTCACTTTATTATAGTGACTGATCTTGTCTGGCTCCAAATATGAAATATTGCATAATTTATGTGTATTGTATATTAAACAAGGTCTTCTTAATATTACGTCTCCATTACAAGCATCAATAAATTATTTGAGTCACTCTAAATACAAGATTATGGGTGTACTCAGGATAATGTGTGGAGCGGGTCCAATATTTTGGGTGGCTTTAATAATACTTAGTTATAAGTGCCAATAAATACAGTACAATATGGTAGCATGTATAATTTCAAATCATTTTGTTGTCAACTTTTTAAGATCTTTCATCTTAAACTTTGACATTATCTCATCTCTAGTACAGATACCAATAACTGATTTTGGCTGGGTTTGGGTACTGTATGAAATATTGCATAGTTTATATTGGAAATTATACAGTAGAGGGAGTCCAGATTCATTAAAGACCATTTTGCCGTCAACTTTCGGGGAAACTCAGCCATTTCATTTGCTCTACCCTACTGCGCTTATTATACCTATAAAAGTAATATTCTATGGTAGGAGACATCCCAAATCAGGTGTATTTATGCCTCAATTGACTTACCTCACCAATAAAAGGTGACTCTTGTGGCTCCCAAATACCTCTTTTAGCAGTTATAATTACTAGCCAAACATGTTGTTCTTTGCTATACATCACTTTAAATGTGCAGTAAAATCTCTAATTTACATAATGACATGCATGTTAAACCATCTAAATAGTAGACATATTCTCCTCTTAAAGTGCTGGAATGTCAGGAGCAATTCTGTTATATTTAACTATGCAAAAATGACACCTTTAATGGCAAGCCACCAAATTTTAGGTGAACAAAATGATTCCGTCCTATTGTCCCTGAGAGGACAAGGGGGCAAATCCAAGCTTTGGGGTGAAAAAGGAAGTGTGCGTGTTATGCTTCAGCGGCAGAGAAAATAAACCCCAGTCTTTGCCTAAAGAAGGGCCATTATACACAAAGTTAGCTTAGCTTAGCGGTCTCTCTCTTACTGATATGTATCAAACACAGAGGGGTCTCTCAAAACTGACACCAAACTGTCTTAAAAAAAACTCTCAGAGTAGTGATTGACTTAAACATCCTAATCAAAAAAAGAAAGAAAGACTTTCATCAGTAAAGCTTTCCCTAGCATTAATTAACACCAGAGTAGCATGCAGCTTTTCTGATGGGTGACACAAGAATTATATCCGCACACAGAGCATAGCGTTTGGAGGACTAATGACTGGGTGTGAATAGGTGTCATACATCTGCACTGATTACCAGCCTGGCAACATCACCTAGCAACCAGTGTTGGGCCTGTGATAAAAGTTTATATGGCCGCTGCACTGTTTTAGCCAGCACATGCGGCAATACAATTGTATGACCTAGTTTGTGTTCTTGGCAGTACTATGTAGCCAAAAGGTGGGGACAATAAACCATGGAGGAGGTGGCTAGACGTGTAAATCTCATAAGTTTATTTTTATATTTCCACTTTTCCTGATTTAGTATAGCCTCAGCTAACTAACTGTTGTAATTGTAATTTGTACAATGGAGAGCTAGTGCACTATGCGTAGTGTAGAATCCCTTATTCCACACACCAAGTAGTGCCCTTGTCCAAGAGTTAGAAAAAGATCTACCTTGTGTTAGACGCTAGTTAGCATTGTAGCCTGTGTTAGTCATGAATAACGTGGTCATGAACCTGTTAGCGCACTGGTGGAAGCTCGTGCTCCCGTTAAGTAATTGATAGTAATTGAAAGATTCAAACACAGCAGGGACAATTTCAAGCAATTCAGAACGATTTAGAATCAATTTTGAATATAGGTTTTGGCAGGCGCCTACCCTTCCCTCTGACTGATCTTGCATACTGCCACCGAATATTTTAGAGGTAAGCTATGAGGTAAGCAGTACCAGACCATAATTATTGCTGTTTTGCGGTGCGTTGTCACTTGCATACCACAGTTTCACTGAATTTCTTGCTTGTTTTGGTGGGTCTCTCAGTTCCCGTTGCTGTTTAGAAGGTGAAATGCTCAGTTAGGTTTAGGTCTTGTGATTGACTTGACCAGTCTAAAACCTTAAATTCTAGCTCTGATGATGTTCTTGTTGTGTTTTGGTTCATTGTTTTTGAACATTTTCTTATGCAAACCATGTAACAAAAAATATTGGTGAGCTGGATCCATAAAAGCCCAAGCCATGTCACTAACCCTATCAGATTTGATTGATGTATTAGATCATGGTCAGTACTTCTTTTTGCCCACACTATGGCCTTTCCATTAGCTTAGTAAAGGGCTTTCTTGGTTCCATCTTAGTACAGAATCTTGGATTTTCTTAACAGCCTGTGCAATGTGTCCGTCATCAACCGATTTTGTTACCATTTGGAATAGGGCCAGTGAAAGAGCAGTAAAAGGTCGGGGGACGGTCTTTCCGGCCCCATCTTTCATCTTTTATAATAATAATAACCATATTAATATATTGCACCATATGGCAAAACAATTTGCGAAAGCTGACCATAACATTTTATATGTTGTTCTCAAATCTCCCATTTCAGATTTAGTGGCAGTTTACAATAGGTTCCACTCTTCTGGGAAGGTTACTCACTAGATTCTATAGCATAGCTTCAAGGATTACAAGCAAGGAGGCTCTGTGTGCAGCATATTATGCATTTCATTCATCTCTAATTATGTTTTTTTTTTCTTTGCTTGTTATTTACACAATTAACATGTGCTTTAGTTAGCAATGACACTGTTTTTGTAATCCTGGCAATATTGAATGTCAAGCAACTGCAAAATCATCAAAATGTATACAATCGCCTATATCCAGTTATATAATAAAGACTAGTGGGCTGTCTCAAATGCTCATTTTTAATATGGACTTGGGGCAGTACCATTTGGAATAGGGCCAGTGAAAGTATTTATAAATAAGTGCACTCACACATAATAAGGTTGTAGAGATGCATAACCCTTCATGACTTTATCAAATAAAAGCATCTTACTAGCAGCTATAGGCAGCATGGTCGCATAGTGGTTAGCACTGTCGTCTTGCACCGATAGGGTCCAGGTTCGATTCTCACTTTGGGATTTGTGTGCATGGAGTTTGCATGTTCTCCCTGTGATTGGTGGTTGGCGGTTCCTCAGGGACTTTCAGTTTCCTGGCACAGTCTCAAGACATGCCTTCCCAAATTGCCCGTAGTGTGTTAATGATTATGTGAGCGTGTGCCTTGCAATGGATTGGCACCCTGTCTAGGGTGCCATCTATATGTTCATAGCTGTTAATAATACATTAATAAAGGTTTTTAACTTTTATTAAAGTATTATAAAGTATATAAAGTATTAACTCCTTTTTTGCTCCAGTTTTCGCTTGGTAAGGCATATATAATGACATAATAAGTTTATGATATTTTGGAACAACCAAAGTTCAGCTCCAGGACTGGTAATATTATCTAATAATAGTAACCATTATGTACATCTGGTAAATCTTTTATAATGTAACTCATTATTAATCATTATGTGGTCCATTATTATTGTTGAAAAAGCTTGAAGCATTTCAGATTTGTAGCAAAAAAATTTTTGACTCTTTATTAAAACGTTTTAAAATAAGTCTTTAAGGCACCCGCAGTGCAGTTTATGCTTCCCTACAATACAGCTTTAAGAGCCCAGGACAAAAAAAAATCAGATTGGATTAGATGTTAGATTCAGTCTAGAATTGCATGCCTCTAGTAATATGATGTTATACCTCAGCATTTATATGACAACATTAATTACTGTATATCTTGTTCATTGTTCATTCGTAATCAATTTAGCATTTTCTGTTCTTACTCTCAGTGTCCTTCAGGCTGCCATTATGTATGCCGTCCCACTTATTTACTTTCAAACCACAGGAACTGATAGTGACAGCAATTCCTCTGTTCACAGCAACGCAAGTATATAAATGCACTGATAAACATCTTTACGTCAAAGATACGAGAGCCGACACAAACAAAATGCTATGGCCCGCATGCATAGATGTGGCTCCCAATCATAATGAGAACGCAGGCAATCTGTGTGGTTTGTTGAAATCTAGTCCCCTCCTGACCGTGTTGCCATAGTGACACTACACCACTCAGCTTTAACATTCAAACAGCTGGCCTAATATCGTGTAGGTCTCCCTTTTGCTGCCAAAACAAGTTTGACCCAAAAAAATGCATGGATTCCAGAGGACTTCTAAATGTGTGCTGTGGTATCTGGCACCAAACTGTTAACAGCAAATCTTTTAAGTCCTGCGAGTTATGAGCTGGGACTGCCTAGATTTGTTTCTCAGCACATCACACAAAAGCTCAATGAGATTTGGGAGAATTAGACGGTCACATCAACACCTTGTTCCTCAAAGCATTGTGTAATTTTCTCACTGTGACTGGGGAGGTTTACTCTCCTGAAAGAAGCCCCTGCCGTTAGAAAGCACCGTCGCCACAAATGGGTGCAACAACATTTTGGTATTTGGTCTGCAACAACATTTAGGAAGGTGGTATATTTCGAAAAAGCATCTACATCAATGCCAAGACCTAAGGTTTCCCCACCAGGCCATAGTGTAGCAACACATTTCTTCCGCTGAATTGCCTTCTTCCAATAGTGCACCCTGTTGCCAGTTCTTCCCCTAGTAAGTGACACATATGCATCTATCCAGCGACAGACTGTAGTAGATAGGCCACCTCCTTTCATTACTCCCTGGTCCAGTTTTGAGGCATGCATGCCCAGTGTACAGTACGTGCTTGGGGGTGGTCATGGGTCAACATGTGCATTCTGACCCAGGCTTCAGCTACGCAGCCCTTTACATAGCAAGCTGCAATATATCATGTGACATGACATTTCTGTCATAACTGACATGAATCTTTGCAGCAATTTGTGCTCCAGTAGTTCTTCTAGGGGAAACGGACAGACTAGCTTTCACTCCTGAGGCAGTATCATTGAGCGTTGAGCACATGTGCCTGTGAACTGGTTGTCCTTCTTTCGGCCAATTTGGTACTAACCACTGTATATTGGGAACACCCCTACATAGACCTGCTGTTTTACAGGTGCTCTGACCAAATCACTGGGCCATCACTCAATTTGGTCCTTTTTAAAGATGCTCAGGACCGCACTCTGGACTGTTTCTCCTGTTTCCAATACATGAAGAACCAAATGTTCACTTGCTTCCCAATATATCCCCCAGCCCCCAATTACAGCCTCGATGGTGAAAAAAAAAAAAAAAATCAATGTAATTAACTTCAACCATCCATACATTTTCTGGTATGGCAGTTTGTTGTGTGCTTCATATATTTATTGCGGGCTGTATTCAAGATCAGTGAAATAAGTTAGTCAATAATAATACAATGTGAAGAGGGAAACACATAAGCAATGCTAGAGGAAACTGTTGCTGCACAACACTGTGCAAAATATTTTAAAACCATTTTCAAACAATTTTAAATTTAACATACAGTGAAATATTAGTCACAATTGGAAAGCATTCAAGACAGTTTACAATCTCCCCAGGAGTGTACGTCCCAGCGCACTCACCCCAAGGGCAGACCACCATGCAATGGCCACGATAATACGAAACAAAAAACCCAAGGGCAGCATCTCTAACCCTACAGGTCTCACTAAGCATGTAAAATGTTAACACCCATGACAGTTAAATTAAAAGAAGACTGAACAAGTACAGTTTGTTAAGGAGGGCTGAAAGGAGAAAGCCTCTTCTGTCTAAAACGAATATGGAAGCACGACAGAATTTCACAAAATTGCTTCATATTGCACACCCACCCCCCCAAAGGCAATGACATGTTTGTGGAAACCCAAGCAGCATTTTAGCAGAAACACCAGCAAAATACCCATAGTATGTTGGTGGAGCGGTGATGTTGGGCAGTTATAGGGCCTGGGCGCCTTGCAGTCAACAAGTCAACCATGAATGTCTCTGCATACCAGAATATTCTAGAGTTCTGGGGCCATCTTTTAGACAGCTAATGCTTGGTCAGAATTGTGTCATGCAACAGGTCAATGATCCAAAGCACAGCAGTAAAGCTACACTAGAATGACTGAATGCAAAAGGTTTTTGAAATGTCCTCGGCAAAGTTCAGACCTCAGTTGAAATTCTGTGCCAGGACCTTAAGAGAGTTGTGCATAAATGAATGTACAAATATCTCAATGAAATGAAGCTGAATGTCATAAAGAAGAATGGGCCAGAATTCCTTCACTGAAAAAGTCATAAAGGAAACAACTCTCTCAAGTTAATGCTGCTAAATATTGGATCTATAGGCTATTTAATTATGGGGGGCGTCTTATTGCTCAAATGTTTTTTGTTTCTTTTTGTTAATTACATAATGGCACAGTACAAAAAAAAAGTTATATGTTGTTTGTCTGAAATTGTATTTGCCTAATGCTATGATCAGGTTTTTGTTTTATTAAAAAAAAAAAAAAAAATATATATATATATATATATATATATATATATATATATATATATATATATATATATATACACACCTAGTATTAAAGACGGGGTAATAACTTTTGAACATGACTGTATTTGGAGAGTATCAAAAGAAGTAAAGTAATTGTAAAAAACTATTAAGAAGTGATGAATAGCTCAAGACTTTTGGATAGTACTGTATGTGAAGACCTAACCATCACAAGCTAACTTAACCATCACATCTGCTTTTTAAACATCCCGTTCTAGAGCTCCCCTTTGCTGTTATAATAACCTTCAGTCTTGTGGAATGGCTTTCCATTAAATTTAATGGCATGGCTGTGGGATTTCGCCCATACCGTCACACATCACAGTACAGCATGATTTGGGACTTTACTATCCAGATGATATGCGAGTCATCTTCTTATAGTTTCTGGCTCAAGCCTAAGTCATTCTGGTTGAAGAAGGGCAGCACAGACATTTAGCCAAATGGGAGAGTGGGTGTGGAAGCTGTCAGCAAATGACATAGGGTGTGATGATTGAAATGTACCTTTAGCCCTTCAACACTTCACTGTAGATGGTGGATAATGGCTGCCTCTATATGTTCGGCAGTTGCACACACTCTCTCTCTCTCTCTCTCTCTCTCTCGTTCTCTCTTCCACCCTCCCTTACCCACTAGATGCACAGGACCCATTAATCACACTGTCTGGTGACAGCCTAATAGACCATGTCCTCCCATGAATATTTCTCCTTTCCTCCTTTCTGCCCAGTGGTGGTAGTGCTGGAACTTAGCTATTTGTCCTGCTAACCTCCACAACTGTCACTGCAAAAAAAAAAAAAAAAAAAAAAGTGTACTCGAAGCAGTGAACCCCACCAACACGGCACTGTAGCTGTATCAGTACACTCACTCATACTACTGACTAGGCTTCTTGTTGGGTGATTTACATACCTTTGTTATTTGGACCGGGTTCTTTCTCAAGACACACACACACACACACACACACACACACACACACGCACAATATGAAAGTAGAAATATTCAGACAAATATAAATAAGATTTCTTTTTACCTCTGGGTGTCTGCCTTTCAATGAGTTCAGAAGAGCTACAGTATAGAAAAAATATGTGTTGCCATAAAGGTGGCAAAGCTCGGGATTATTCTATGAATCTAAAGTAAACTTAGGGTTTAAGGGGAAATGCTTTGAAATGCCAGACATTATCTGTAATCGCTATCAAATAAAGGAGACCTGCCATGCAGCTTCTGATAAATAACCTGAATCAGGAGAAGTAGGAGGATTATAATAGAGCAAAGTTTTACTGCGGTACTATGGGATGAGTTCATTCGGTGCTTTATAGAAGATTAGTAATATTTTAGAATGTAGAAAATAATTGGGAGTCTGTGAATAAACAGTGTGAATAAAACCTAAAAAATAAATATAGTGAAACTTGGAAGAATAAGAAATGAGACGAATTAGAAATGAGGCTGAATTCTGGACTAACAAGAGGTTGTCTGTGCACCTATAGCACTGGAAGAGCCAGAAACAAGGCTGGTCACAGTACTCAGAGTTAAGAAAAAACATAAGTTAATTTAGCTGTATTGTGTAATGGCATTATTAGTTTAGAAATGTTCTCCTGTCTATCCTGGGAATGTTCTCTCTGTCTGCTTTAAACAAAAGACCATAGTATTTAACAGCTGCACATGATGTAACTGAAAGACCATCAAGAATGATGAAATAATCAGGAAGTTTAATTCTAGTATAAGTGCTTCTATCTTGGCGTAATTAAATAGAACGAAGATAGTCAGCACTCAGTGTCAAATGTAAATGTTCTGCAACTATATCAAGCTGGCTTCTGGCATCTGTGCAAAACAAGCAGATTTGTGTCATGTGCATACTGTATCAGTCTGTGCTGAGTCTTGGTTTTAGAATGTTTGAATCCAGAGGTACAGTAGCATATTTTAGGGGGGGAAAACAGTGGTCCTTGGATGGAGCCTTGCAGAACACAAAACTATATTTTTGTATGCATAGAAATGTCACTATTAATATTTATAAACTGATAAAAAATTATAATAATAAATTGCCATTTCAGAAGAGTTGAATTATTGGGCTGCATGAAGTAAAGCAAACAGCTAAGGAGATTTGAAATTTCTCTAACTGGCTTAAGAATCCTTCAACACATTATCGAACTCTGGAAGGATAGTGGTGGACTGTCAACTTTGTGGGAGAAGTGAGGTAAGAATAAAATAATGAATGGAGCTCACTTCAACACTTGAAGTTGCATGGGGAAAAAAAATCAACAGAAAAAAACTATAGCTATGTTTAATAGTGAAAGTAGAGCATTTCACATATGTACATAATGTGATGAGAATTCACACAATTGGGACTAAACAGTCGTGTGGCCATAACAACAACAAAAGCTTGAATTTGCAATGATTGGACTTCAGAGCAATTGGAGAGGATCATGTGGTCTGATGAGTTCAGATTGACCCTATTCCTGAGTGATGCATCAACGTAAGAAGGGATATGCAGGGACCATGTATAGTGGCCACGGTACAACCCTCAGAAGGTAGTGTTATGATCTGGGGTTGCTTTAGTTTTTTTCAGGTTCAGGCTCAGCAACGTTATTTGCAAATAAAATGAACTCTGACTACCTGACTGTCCTGAGTGACCAGGATATGCAGTATCAATGGAGTTTTTTCCCCCTGATGGCACAGGTGTATTCTAGGACTCAAATTGTGAAAGAGTGTTTAGTCGAGCATGAGGAATAATTTTCGATCATGAACGGGTCACTACATTGTATGTAAAAAAAAACTAAAGATGACTGAATGAAATAGTAGCGTGTGCAATTTTTTATTTGGCCCGGCAGTGTATCCTCTTTGGTATCAAAATATGCATTCGGATCATGTAATAAAAGCAATGAGACATAACCATAATTGCACATGTGTATATGTATATATGTATATATGTCTCATTGCTTTTACATACACTCACCTAAAGGATTATTAGGAACTCCTGTTCAATTTCTCATTAATGCAATTATCTAATCAACCAGTCACATGTCAGTTGCTTCAATGCATTTAGGGGTGTGGTCCTGGTCAAGACAATCTCCTGAACTCCAAACTGTCAGAATGGGAAAGAAAGGTGATTCAAGCAATTTTGGGCGTGGCATGGTTGTTGGTGCCAGACGGGCCAGTCTGAGTATTTCACAATCTGCTCAGTTACTGGGATTTTCACGCACAATCATTTCTTGTGTTTACAAAGAATGGTGTGAAAAGGGAAAAACATCCAGTATGCGGCAGTCCTGGGGGCGAAAATGCCTTGTTGATGCTAGAGGTCAGAGGAGAATGGGCCGACTGATTCAAGCTGATAGAAGAGCAACTTTGACTGAAATAACCACTCGTTACAACCGAGGTATGCAGCAAAGCATTTGTGAAGCCACAACACACACAACCTTGAGGCGGATGGGCTACAACAGCAGAAGACCCCACCGGGTACCACTCGTCTCCACTACAAATAGGAAAAAGAGGCTACAATTTGCATGAGCTCACCAAAATTGTACAGTTGAAGACTGGAAAAATGTTGCCTAGTCTGATGAGTCTCGATTTCTGTTGAGACATTCAAATGGTAGAGTCAGAATTTGGCGTAAACAGAATGAGAACATGGATCCATCATGACTTGTCACCACTGTGCAGGCTGCTGGTGGTGTTCTAATGGTGTGAGGGATCTTTTCTTGGCACACTTTAGGCCCCTTAGTGCCAATCGGGCATCGTTTAAATGCCACGGCCTACCTGAGCATTGTTTCTGACCATGTCCATCCCCTTATGACCACCATGTACACATCCTCTGATGGCTACTTCCAGCAGGATAATGCACCATGTCACAAAGCTCGAATCATTTCAAATTGGTTTCTTGAACATGACAATGAGTTCACTGTAATAAAATGGCCCCCACAGTCACCAGATCTCAACCCAATAGAACATCTTTGTGATGTGGTGGAACGGGAGCTTCATGCCCTGGATGTGCATCCCACAAATCTCCATCAACTGCAAGATGCTATCCTATCAATATGGGCCAACGTTTCTAAAGAATGCTTTCAGCACCTTGTTGAATCAATGCCATGTAGAATTAAGGCAGTTCTGAAGGCGAAAGGGGGTCAAACATTGTATTAGTATGTTGTTCCTGATAATCCTTTAGGTGAGTGTATATATATATATATATATACACTCACACTGTATATAATTTGGCAGTGTGGTGGCTTAGTGGTTAGCACCGTCACTTGCACCTCCAGGGTCCAGGTTAAATTTCGGCCTCTCAGTCTGTGTACATGTTTGCAGGGTCTCCCCGTGCTTGGTGGGTGTCCTCAGGGTATCCTGGTTTCCTCTCACAGTCAAAATACATGTTGACTGGAGGTCTTAACACAGTTGTAAAATGGAAATAAATATAGTCACTATGGGCCTCCATGGTTGGACTACAGAGCGTTCTAGATGGATGGATTAGGTAATTTACATTTTAACCAACATTCTTTACATTTCTTCTGTAGTGAAATATTTAATATTCATGAATAATATTCAAATGAATTAATAAGTAATTTTATGACTACTCTGCTGATCTTCTAAGTCATTAGCAGCATGCCGAATTCAAAGCTAAAAAGGTCCATTTCAGTTTTTTTTTTGTTTTAATTGGTTATTTGACCAAGTAGTTTGTATAAGGTAATGTCTTCATCATTACTATGTTCCGTTTCAAGCTTACTTAACTTGGTGCTGTGGCTAGCTTAATCATCACCTTTACATACAGTATAGCAATTTCCTGCTTTTATCACTACAAAAATATTGATGATAAAATGTGCAAAGTAGATTTGCAATTACCACGGTTTATAAACAGTTTTTAATTGTAGGTAACCGCCAAATCCTATGTTTATGCTTTTATGAATAAGAATGATTTTTTTCCAGTTTCCCATGTAGGCTTCTAATTATGCCTGTCTATAAGCAAACACTTTGAACAGGTTGAATGTATTTTCCCGTATATTTCAAAATTCCATGCTGTCATGTTTTCCCCTAACACAATTTAACACTGCTACAGTTTAATATATGTATATGTAGGTATATTGGATTGTTTGATGATTATGATATAATCTTTTGATCAAATGTAAGCTTCAAAGGATGATGATGAGAGAGAAAGTAAAATTGGGTGTGAAATGTAAATTTGGCTGAGAACGCTGTTTGTATCCTAACAATAATGATACTACTGACTACATGAAAATACATTCAGTTGTTTTAATCATGTTGTTTTTAATGGATTTTCCAATAGATGTTTAAATTATAGAATATTTGGGCCATGGGCTTTTTCATTTCAGTCATTATACCGGCATGCTGTCTCACATTTTAGAGAAATGAGGTGTTGCGCTGATCAGTTTTTCTTGTTTTGCCTCTGCCACCAGATATTATGTTTTTAGGTTGTCTGTCTATCCATCTGTTTGGATTTATATAGAATTATCATTGTACATAGAACTGAACTGATGAACTAAAAACTGATTTTGGAATCAGTCCAAATAGCATCACATCAAGGTCACAGCAATGTCAAATGTCTGACAGTTTTTGTTTAGCTTTCATCTTGTATATTCTCACGGTATTTCAGTCATAAAATGATGAGGGGTGTTTCGGGTATATGAAGACATAAAACAGATTGACATGTACAGTACAGAAGACTTCGAGCACAGTACGGTGATGAGACTCAGTAAGAGACTGATGCAAACATTTTAAAGAAGGCTGTACATTCATGAATGATGATCCAGACCGAGGTGGCACGGAGCCCAACACTTTCGATCCCTTGGGAGTTCAGCTAATCGAACACCTAATCGTTGAAGATTGTGGAAGAGACACGTGTCTGTGGGAACGGTCCACACAATCAGTCACAAACTGCCACCACTTGCATATTACAGGAACTCAAGTGGTAGTTATCATCACATCCCATGTATAGCTCTGAGCTCGCTCTAATTCATTTCCACACGTTGGAGCCATTAAAAGGAGTTCCTAGGAGTTGTCAAGTTCTGATTACTTAATGTAATACCTGCTCCATGGGGGCAGGCATGGCCTGGTGGTTAAGGTTAAGGTTTTGAACCCGGTCGCCACCAGAAACAGAAACAGAAACCCGTCACCTGAATGTGCTCGGCGGTACTGTATGTAGACGGAACCACCCATTAGCTCCACTGTTACACAGCTTACACCTCACACATGCCGTTTAAGTCATATGTCGTTCTTGCATATTACTTTAACCAAATCATAATATAGACAATAGACTGGCAGTTGACAAAACGTATTTCTCAACTGCATATTTATTAACCTAAAAACACTGAATTTGACCTTCTGTCTATTTGTATTGTTAAATCTTGGCTTTCTGATCAAGCACTGTCTTCAACTTGACATTACCAAGGACTGTAATGTAAAAGCTTTATTTCTCACACACAATAAATAGGGAACATCACTTTGTACTGCAGCTCCGCCGTGGTTGGCTGCAGTGGCATTGCTTAGCAACGTACAATCACTTTGTGGTTTATTTCAGTAACTGATCAGTCAGGTGGTAATCATATCCATGTGTGCTGAGCAGGCTATCATCATAAATACTGCTCGAGTTTATTCATGCAGATTAAGATTCTTAACTGACTCTTTCCTCAATGTAGACTTCTGCATGTTCGCCCGGTGCGGTAGTGCAGAGACCATGTCCATCATAGTGCCCACTGATTGTTGAGAGGGGAGTCGTTTCTCAAACAAGGCCCTTTTTTTTTTTATGTAAAAGGTTGTGGTGTACACCACTTTCAAAAAGCTTTTCAAAAATCCAGCCAGATGTGGCATTAAAATATGAGTTTAAATATCTCATTTGTAATCTTTGTTATGAACCGTTCTATGTACAGATATCGACAGATACAGACAGAGAACCCATTGCAAATGTGATAAGCATGGTTTAGTTTAGTTTATGTTTTTACACTATATTTATCTTTCTTCTCCAATGAATACCATATTTAATTTACATATTAATTTTTTTTTTAAAGAATCAGCCCTTTAATCATGACAAATGAGAGCTGCTGTGCCCATCCCTCCACTTTAACAGAAGGGTGCCGCTCAGAAAGAAGTCACAGTGGCTTTTTTTTTTTTTTGGTCTTGCTCTGTTTATTTCTAAAGCACTATTTTATGGCACACATTAATTTGATTTGATAAGGGACGCAGTGGGATTTTGACATACGCTTGTCATTAAGGGAGTGAAGAGAAAATCTCCCTTCCCCCTGCTTCTTGAATGTTTCTTTTCTTATGTGGAAGAGAGGAGACAAGGATGGACTCTTGCCTGTCTGTTTCTCCTGCACACTGTGAGCTGAGAGAACATGCTTTCAGAATGAGGAGATATGGAAATTTTACTGTCTAGTGAACATGCTGGTGCGCAGGCACAAATGATAAGATGAAGAGGACCTGCCTGAAAAAGCACATCTACTCAACAGAGAATTTTTAAAGTTTTTATTTTGGGAATTCAAACCAAGTCCGCCGCCTACGGTGTGGAATTTTCTTCACCGGTGAAGTTTATTTAAAAGCAATCCCAAACGCATCTTATCGATTTTTTTCTTTTACTATTCGCTGCACCATTTCCTGTGGGCAATGTATGTGGTGCTGATTTTACACCGCTTTAGGTTAGTAATTGTGCTTAGATGAGGTCCGGAATCAGTGTTAGCATGTGTAAAGTAAATGAGGGTTAAGCTCTGTAAATTATTTATTAACGTACAGAACAAAGTAACGCTCACTGTGTTAGTAACTCTCTATACCGCTTCTCCTGTACAGGGTCACGGGAATTTGGAAAATGGCAATTAACATAATTTTTTTTGGACCGCCTAAGCAAGAGGAGAACATGCGCACTCCACACACACACACACACACACACACACACACACACACACACACAGAGACCCGAAGCAAGAATCGAACCCTCGACCCTAGAGGTGCGAGACTACAGTGCTAGCAAGCACTAGTCAACAAAGTCAGAGAACATAAAGGCAAAACCAAAAAAGAAAAAAAAAAATTTATTAAGCAAACAGAAAAAAACAAAAAGCACAACAACAAAAAAAACAATCACAATTTTCGTAATTGAAAAGGCACAATGCACAGTAGGTTCCTTCTGAGCATCACAAGCTTGTTAGGCTGAGAGACTGCAAAAAAAAGGAAAATGTAAGGAAGACAGAAAATTAAGAAAACTATTGCCAAGGTGGTAGACTGTATGTATGTGTGTGTATGTGGGTTAGAATAAAATAAATAAATAAATAAACAAATGCTAAATGGATTGCACAAAATTAACATGTGTGTACACTGAAAAGTGAAGCACTGTTTTTCCAAAGAACGATTTACTTCGCACTCTCACGAAAGTTACAACCAGAGACAGATATGTGATGCAGGCTTGTCTTTAATACGCACGTTAAAGGTGTGGTACAAAGGCACAACCACAAAACAGGCATGAACAAACAAACATCTGAACTTAACGAAACCTGTTAAGAACTGAAATAAGAACATGTTTGTCTTATCACATTATCAACGTGATGCTGTGTATGAAACCATGATAAACATAACTGAAGTGTGACATAAAAAGGGGCGTGGCAGCCCTCATATAATCCACCCACCAAACCCCCACATAGGGGTGGCGAGGGGTTGGAGCTCAAGATGGGCACTGGGCCAGGACTTGACATGAGGACATTGCGGCATGGGCATGGTTAAGGCGAAACAAGACCTAAAGCTGAGCTGCCAGTCTCTGTTTGGAGTGCCATGTAGAAAGCCATACTTTTGGCAACACCCAGCCTCCACTCGTCAACAGTTATTTATTGCTCCACCCCAATAAAATATGCCAAAAAGAAAGGGTTTGTCTCGCATGCTTTCATAAAAATAAAAACATACCGTAAGCTTACAGAAGTAAGCTTATTGAACATAAACTGAAAGAAAAAACAAGACCATTGGATCTATGGCAAAATCAGATAACTAGGAATCCATGAAAACTCATGTGATAAAGATGCAAGGCAAAAAGACAACACACTAAAACACACACGCACACATGACAATACTGTAACTCTTTCATTTTTTCTTTTTTTTTTTGGTGGACATTAATTTGTGCATATGATTTTTAATTAGTATGTAATATTTCTGTTTTAAGTAAATAATGATGTGTCGCCCAAGTCACTGTAATATTCTTGGAGTCGCTGATGGGTGTTTATGATTTCATGTTGCATTTTTTGGTTTGGTGATATGTTTCACGCTGGCAGGTCACTGTAGTAAATCCCTACTGGAACTCTCCAGGCTGTCAAAATTGGACAAATGACTGACTGCTCTGGAAAAAAATGGCAGTGCTGCTTTTAACAGTCTTGGTGTGATGGGTTGCTCCAGCCGCCATATCCAGTGCACTCCAGTCCATATAGCGCAGTGTGATCTTCAAATATTCAGCCTGTCATCCGAATGTAGGTCATTATGCTGGCGGTCATGCGAAAATAGGTCCAACTATAGGACACTGCTCTCAGCATTGCCTCAGGCGAAAATAAAATAGTAAGCTTATTTTGCATATGTTGTGTGCACAATATGGAATTGTGTGGTATCGTGCACGGCATCGGGAACACACGGTACCTAGATTCCTCACTTACCTGCCAAGAAGCTCTACAAGTGAATGAAATGACGGCTCCTGAGAGATGGATCCTGGAGTAACATAGTAACAACTGCTCCCAATACTTTCGTTTTGCCTCGTGGAGCCGCGTTTGTATGACATTCATACTGTGCATCTTGGATGCCCTCATAGAATTTAAATTCGCAAATAATTACCGTCATAATATATGTATTAAAATTTGCTCATACCGGTGGTGTAAGCTAACACATATCATGTTCATACTGTATCAGTGTGCATTATGCATATAAATATTTAAATAGATTGGATTATAAATATTCTAAACATACCATACACAAATACAACAGTGATTACTCTTGGATAGTATCCTGAATCGTAAGCATGAGCCATGCTCTATATACTAATGTTGAAAAAATATTTTTGTGTGCTACGGTATTCAGTGATCTGCATAAAAAGTACAGAGATTTACATGACTACATAAAAAAACCCAGCAATAGTGTTCATGCACAAGTGCTGAATTCTAGACTGTTGGATTGGAATTGGAATGAAACTACAATTTAAACAATAACCATTGTAATAACAAAGTTATAAACTGTATGGATCAGAGAAAGAAAGTTCAGATATAACAGAACAACCTGTTGCACCCACTGAGTCTTTCAAGTATTCTTTGTTTTGTCTCTGTGGTGTATGTGTGCGTGCATGTGTGTCCCTGTTCAACAGGCCTATTAAACCTGGAAGTGTTACTTCGACAGTTTCTCATTTCCAAGGAAACGCTCTCTGTTCGCATGCTGGATGACAGCCAAGACCCTACTCCCCTCCTCAAAGAGATCCGAGATGACAAGACTGCCACCATCATCGTCGATGCCAATGCCACCATGTCCCACAGCATTCTGGAGAGGGTAGGAAGGCTTATAAGAAAGTCTAACGTATTAATATATTTACCAGAATTGTTGATCTGTTTTAACAATTTATAGTATACATACAGTATACAGTACATATACATGCATTTTGTATAGGCTTCTATAGGATTTTTTAAATTTATTCATTTATTTATTTTTTATGGTTTTTACGGTACCAGTCGAAGGTTTGGACAGAAATTTGGATTTATTTTCTACATTATATTGGGCATTGGGTAATAAAGTAATAAGAACAACAGTAACAATAACAACAAAGGACAGTGTTCTTATTCTTTATGGTTATTTTAACAACAATACCAAAGAAAGGTATTAAAATCTGACCAAAAGCAATTCACCTTATGGCGTTTGATTGATCCCTTGATCAGATGTGTGTTATTCCTTCATTATTTAACCAGTAATCAGATATTTGCATTTTTAGAAGTTTACATTTGGAATCTGCTCATTTTATCTCAGTTTCAAGCCCAAAGAAGTTACTTGTCCTACCACGGCCCTACAAATGGGAATAAGTACAATGGTCACAAGTACTGTACAATTGGCCTCCATGGTCCCTAGTTGGAAAGCAGAGGTTCCTAGGTTGATGGGTAAATAGAGTACGTATCTTATCTGGGACCTAAAATTAAAATATGGCTATTGGATTTGCATTCAGGGTAAATCATCAGGAAGCATGTTTGAGATGCTACAAGTATGTGCAACTGCATAGAAAATTTTTAGCTCATTTAATCTACAGCGAAGGACAGTATGGAAGAAATCGCTTAAAGTCCATGAACAAAGTTCTTAGTTTTAAATCAGTCAAAAACCAAATATTGACTCAGTGGCAGTTCTGAGATTTGATTACTACCTGAGACTGTTGTACACTGAGCTGCTGTTACCACTCAATACATTACAGCCATTTAGTCATTGAGTAAGCTTCAGATTAGCCTTTGTTCTAGGCAATCAATTATGAAAGTCAAACCCTATTTATATCAGGATTTGTCTCTATTATACCTCAGCATCCAAATTCAGATAGCCATCTGTCCCACCTTGCATAATAGCAGCCTTTTACAGTAATTCATTTAATACTTCCCCAATCTGTTGAATGCCACAGCTCATGAAAAACCGAATAAGGAATCCTACCTACTAACTTACAGTGTTCTACAACTCCATTTGGATCCAGCAACCCTCTGACACTTCTCTACCTTTCTATCTTTCTCTTTCTTGCTGACTTATGTTCAATAGATTGGTCAATAGATACTTAGGGAAAGTTATCTTTTAGAGTTGTGATAAAAATTTTTTTTTAAAAATATCTACATGACATTACCATCAATACAACAAACAATTGCCTTTAAGCACTGCAATACAGTGTAGAAGGTAAGAGACTAACAAGATAATACATAAATATGAAAAAAACAATTAGGCAAGACTGAAAAAACAGGGGTAATTATTTTAATCAGTCATAACTTTATACTTAGATTTTTCCGGAAACTTAATGAAAGAACCTTTATACCTCAGCTATGCACGATCGAAGGCTCCAGGACATGATTCCTAAGAAGCCCGGTGAATATAGCTTTAAATCATGTGCAATGACCCATAGCATGTATGTTACCTGGTGGAACATTGAGAGAGTAAATACAAGCTGTTGATTTGTGGGTTGTCAATTCAGCATTTTGCTTTGCTTGCCATAACTTTCATTGCACTGCTGATTTATAAGCAATAACACATCCACTCAAGGTCTTAAAATCCTATCGTTCATGCTCTCTACATTATATATTGTACATGATCAGCCACAACACTAACATCACTGGCAGGTGAATTGAATGACATTGATTATCAATTATATACCAGTTAACTGGTGACAGGATCATGGGCACGCAAGGTTTGTCTATGCTTGTGGAGACCAAAGGCCAGCCTGTCCGCTCCGATTCCGCAGAAAAGCCAATGTAGCATACATTACTGAAAAAAAGGAAATGCTGGCCAACGACAAAAAGGTATCTAAGGCCTCAGTTCATAACAGCTAAGCAGGCAAATTCATTAAAATTCAGTTTCATTTATATATCACAATGGTCATTGTCGCAAAGCATCTTTACAGAACGAAAAGAATACGGAAATATATGGAGTTTGAGAAGTGTAAGGAAATATGTATTAATCATAGTTATCAGAAGATGAGTCCCTGATGAGCTTGCCGACGGTGAAAAGCGAGGTGGGGGGAGGGAGGAGGAGTTTTACTGTGTAAGACGAGGTGAGGGAAGGAGCTAATTCAACACACACACACACAAGCACACAAACGCACACACAAATACACGGTGCCTGCGCGCATAAACGGAAACACTTATCTGTTGGGATTTATTTAAACTTTTTTTAAAGGTAAAGTGTAGGTTAATTTGTTTTATATTTCTTTAGATATTGTATTAATTATTTTTCTGTATTTATTTTTTTGGGCTGTGGAACGAATTATTTGAGTTTTCATTATTTCTTATGGGAAGACTTGATTTGGTTTACGAGTGTTTTGGAATATGAGCCCGCTTCTGGAATGAATTATGCTCGTAATCCAATTATAATCTCATTATGCTCGTAATCCAAATATAATCCATTATATATGATTTTCTGTATTGCACTCCTACACACAGGCTAATTTGACAGCTTCAACAGACACAGGTTTTGTTATTAAATGTTGCAGCTGAATGTGTTCATTCATTCATTTGAAGAGTATATTACAAATAGGTGAATTAAATGTAGCTGTACAAGAGAAAGGAAGTTAAGTTCAGTTTTTTCTATTTTGGACAAACTTTGTACAACAGTATGTACAAAGCACGGACATGAAAGAACAAAGCGGAGTTGGCTGGTATTCAGTGGATAATTACAACGAAAAAAATTTCGTTGCTCTTAAATTTCTCCAGAATTATATTAGCCTTAGTAAATCGGCATTAGAAATCCTTCTGAATAGATCATTATCTGCTGATTGGCCATTGTTATTTTAAGTAAATTTGTATTAGTATTTTGTATTGAATGTTTTAGGATTTCTAAAGCAGTGTGAATGAGATTCTCCTTTTATAGTACTAGAAGCACTCAAACAAGCTCAAAGCAGAAGTATTGCCGAAAGTATGTGGACAATTCACCAATTATACGAGGCGTGGTCAAGACAAACCAGGAATTTCTTTTGGATGATTGGTCAGAATAACAGAACAGTTAAAACCTACCTTAATTTTTCTATGTAATCTATGTAATAATTAGCAATTTTACCAGTGCCTGGGTACCAGTGCCAAGGACGAAGTTTACTCAGTAACATGGAGCCATTATTACACTGTCTGCTGAAAATCCCGGCCTCCCAGGAACTCCTTTCAAGACCCAAACATTTGTTGGGAGCGGGGGATGTGGCAATAACTTCCAGCGTAGTTCTTGTAATGTTCATGTTGTGTGTTTCACAGAAACAGCCAGCCACCTCGGCCACAGATGTATGGCCTTCTTTAAAACATTTGCACCATCAAAATGTTTCCATGCAACTAAGAAGTTCATCACCTTACTTCGTTTGAAGTCTTCTGTAGATGTCAATCAGCTTTACACCATCATTCCTGAGGAATTTCATCAGAAGTCCCAATTTGACTTTAAAGCCCCTCGCAGATCTGGTCACCCTAGGAAAGCCTGGTGTGTAGTCGACAATTCAACTCTTCCCAAACATGCCCAATGTGGTTCAAATCCAGACTATGTGCAGACCAATTGATTTATTTCTCAGAAACCATGGCTGGGAAAGACCTACATATGAATCTGATGAATTGGCGTCCACATACACTTGGCTATATGGTATATCTTTTTAGGAACAGATTTCCGATTTGGAGTGGGTCTTTCTAAATGTCCTGGAAAGACCCTTAGTTCTGTATGTTCAAAAAGGTTATTGGCTGGTTTAGAAAAGGTGAACATTTCCTGACTTTTTTTCTCCACTTTGCTTGTGTAGTACTGAATTATGACTGGTGTTGCCATGTTTTCACTTCTTGTTTCATTTCATCACCACTTACATTTGTTCAGTTATCAGATATCTTGTTTGATGTGTTGCCATATTTAAACTGTTTCTAGAGTTGGATTCTGTACTGTTAATATTGTTCCTGGGCTGCTAGGATTTCCTAATTGCTTATCTCCAGTTCATAGCACAGCTTCTTTTTTGTTGGGGGGGGGGGGGGGGCTATTTAAAGTCTGCCTGTGTGAGTATCCTCTGGGTGACCGAGGGTCATTGGCTGGACAGGCTCCCACCTCATGATTCAGTGAGAGTCCTTCAAACCAGAGCGAACAAGGGTAGCTGAGTGGGACAGGCTCCTGTCTCGCAATCTGACAAAAGGCTGACTACACAGAGCGCAAAAGTGTCCAGGATAAAGAGGTTTCTCATACTGCAAACCAATCAACGGCTGATGTCACAGAGCCCAAAGGTGTCTAAGCTGAGGAGTGGTCCTGTGCCCTGTTCCAGCTCTGCTAGAAATCACGCCCCTTTACACAGCACTCTTGCATAAAGCTGCACTTTCTTTCTTATTGCTTTAAGCTCAAAGCTTTGTGGACGTCAACCTGCAGCCTCTACAAACCATCCTTATATAGTAGTTTTACTGCTATGAAGATCAACCTGACGATTTCCACACTCGCGCCAGATGTGAATTGCTCCCTATTTTACCCAAGGCCATGTAGCTCTCCAAATGCCTATGCCAAATTCATCTCTAGGCATTGTGCCAGGCAACATCCAAGGATAAGCCAGATTCTGCCTTATCTCCCATGACCTGTATCATACTCTCTGCATTGGGGGAACCTACTGGTGTGGATACATTGGTACACTCGTTGGCATGTCAGCCTTTGGATGGGTGTTCTTTCACTGTTTTCCCATGCAATTTCTGGTTAATGTTTATAGGACTCTTATTTGACTGGTTTTGTTACTGTTCACTTCTGTTCAATTTAATCAGTTTTAGATGTTTGTCATTTGTTTAATCAGTTGCCTTATTTAAACTCTGTATTTTCTCAGTTCCCTGCCAGCTGTTTTCTATTCACTTTCTGAATGTTCACACTAAGCTAATGCTATGCTAATTGATAATTTCCCGTTTTTAACTCAGTGCTGTCTTTTTGCTGTATTATTATTTAATTACGCACTTTAATAAACATTTGATTCAGTCTACATCCTGCCTCACATTACCTCCTATACCAGAGCAAATGGAGTTCACCAGCCTCCTTTGTTGAAGTTTCAAAGTCTGTCACTGACATTTGCAGTAATGCATTCTCTTGTATTTACTCCTCCTGGCCTTATTCAAGTATTAGGATTGCCATCTTAAGCTATTCCTTGGCTTTTCTTGTTGCTATGGTGACACTGGGTGCTGTGCTTTGCCAGTGAATAGTGCCGTTCACAACAGGGAGGATTTGCTTTTCTCCTACCCTGCCCTATCTCCCTGGCCTCCTCATCTTCTCCCACACACCCCTTTCTCAATGTGAGGAGCATGCATGCAGCATAGCAGGAGAATTGGCTGTTGTTCAACTGATGATATGGCCAAGCATGGCAGAGCTGTTTGCCAATGCTCAAGCTGACGCTCCTGGGTACACGTTCCAATTACATGGTCAGTTGCAAGGGCAATTCTTACATTATAGAATACTGATGCATGGACACAATTATTATAAGCTGAAAAAAACCCATGTGGCTGTTGTAGCAGGTTTTACCCTCATTCGCTTTAATAAATAGGATAAAATTGGAAGGAAATATGCAATTTAAGAGCAAAAGCAGGGCTTGATTGGACCTGTATAGAGCCAAGAAACAGCCTTTCTGTAGTCTTACCTGACATGAAATGTTAAAGGGTTCACTAATGTACTTTTACAACTGCTTTATTCTGGGGTTGTTGTGCATTATTATTATTATTATTATTATTATTATTATTATTATTATTATTGGACATAGTAGTAGTACTCCTGTAAGCCTTGAGCACAGCCCTTATCCCTCAAAAACTCATGTACACTGTATTGTGTCTTATTCTTCTCAGGAAAATGAGAAGAATGAATTTCGATTTGTACAGATTGTAAATTTATATGTATTTATTTATATCATTTAGCATTAAAAAGAGCCTATTATCCTAACATTCCATTCATGTCAGCCGGACAACATCAATAATCAGTTTGGATGTGGCTATAGAACTTTTCTTGCATGAACCACTTATTTGTATTTTTCAATTATCATCATTCTCTACTTGACAATTACTGATTAATTCCATGAATCCATTAAGTAGTTTGGCAGATAGTGGTCAGAAGGTCTTATACTCTCAGGGTCTGTGCTATTTATGCTTTATTCGTGTGTGCATTATGTCTTGGGGATAAAAAAAAAAAAAAAAAAACATTTATGATTCTGCCAACAATCACACTGATTCATGAAGGGATTGATAATAGAAATGATTACTTTGAGTCAGGCCTTTCATTGTTCATGAAGCTTTGAATACTGAGTGAGGAGTTTCTACTGTTGTAAGTCTATTAGCGTTGACAATGGAAAAGAGTTTTCTGAATAGCCGTGCTTGCCATGCGATTGTTGAGGCTGTTCCCCGTGAAATGGTGCTTAATTTATGCACATTGTGATTATGCCTGTTTGCTTTTGAAGATTTTGTAAAGTACTTGATAAAGGTTGCAGGGCATTTCATAGGCTGAATTATGGTTCTGTAAGAAAATGTCATTCTTTTGAGAAAGATATTTAGAAAATGTTTTTGGAACTTTAACAACATGGAAAGCTGTAATATGACGCAAAGAAATTGACGCAAAGAAATTGACGCAAAGAAATATACCAATAGCCATGGTAGTCTTTTAAACACATTTGTTAAAATATGACTCATGGTTTGTGGTAAACCTACTGTAACATAAGTACTGTAAATAGTTGAGTCCTTGGCCATACTCCTGATAGTGGCATTTAAAACTCCTATGTAACTGTGGTTTATTAAACTCCAGGTCATTGCTTGGCTACCAGGATAAGGGGGTTCCCCATTTAAAGGTGTAGAGACAACATTACACAGTGAGATTCATTTCCTTAGGCACAATTACAGTTTTTGTACATTGTGGGGAAAGAGGACAGAGTTAATCAAGTGGATTGGTATGCTTTACAGTGTATTTTCATGTCAAAGGCATACAAGACTCACTTTGTCTGGCTTAAGAACAAATCAGACTTACGAACATTCACCTGGAACGAACTCGTGCAGAAGTCGGGGACTGTCTATACAGTGGTAAGTCACAGCAGAGCTCTTCTATAGGACAAGGTGCTGATGTCCACCACTCAAGATCTTTGTTTAGATAAGAGCGCTCCTTGTGCACACTATTCTCTGTGTGTCTCTAGAATGTTGAGCAGATGGCCATTGTCTTATCTAAAGCTATCTATGGTTCTTAATCCTGCACATTTTAGTGTTTTATCAGCTCCCAGCACACATGATATAATTAATCAGATAATTAACAGCTATTTATGAATTGAACCTGGTGTGATAGAGCAGCGCAAACACTAAAATGTCCAAAGTGAAGGTGGTCCTACATGACCAGAGTTGAGAACAACTGATCTAAATAGTTCTATAGGGAATATACTAAAGATGACTATACAGTCGACGCGAGGTAAACTCTCAAATTCCTGCTATAACTCCAGATTTCTTCCTCATATAGTGGTCCTGGTGATACTGTTATGTGTAACAGTATGTGCTATGTGATACTGATATTGTTAAGTGTAGACAAAGCAAACAAAAGGTTGCTAATACTTTTGATACCAGTGCACGGTACACTAAGGACCAGTGATCGCATTTTTAATTGTATCATCAGTATTAAACTCATATGTTTTGTACACTTGGGTAAAACATGAGCCGGAGCTGTCAACTGATCACCATGGAAGAGCAAGTTGGATTCATCGCACAAGGCAATTTACATAAAGTCCCATCCGAAAGTATTTTGATTTGCAAAAAAATATTTTGCTGAAGACATTTGGTTTTGAGATTAAAATATGAATGTGACTCTCAGTGTTTCAGGTTTCATCTTCTGTTATGTAAATCTAGAAGTGCTAAAAAATTAGAACACTTAGAGCATGGTAATTTTTGCCTGAACCTGAAGAGGGTTTAACGTAACATCGCTGTTATTTACAGGTGCTATTGTTGTCTGGGCAGGATTCTTGACCTCCAGTGTTTAGAACAGCTGAGAATTAGTTTGCTGGATATCATACTGCTGGGACAAAATCAGATAAAATCAGTCTGAGGATTCTGTGTATTACGTGCTATAAGGGGAAGTGAAATATCCATGATATAGAATAGTGTGAATTTTGCTCATGGGGCATTTTTGGAAGGGTTAGTGTTATAAAATATATGATTAGTAAAAGGTGGAATTTAACTACACAGTCAACTGTGTCAACTACAGTGACAAAGAAACAATGCTATATTGAATTACCATTGTGTCCCCACAGTTTTGTGCTGGTTGCGAAAGATACCAAGCAAGGAGGACATTGTACTTTTTTAACCAACTGGACCACTTTTTTAAGTAATATGCATCTCTCCTACATGCAACCAACTGGCCTCTTTATGCAATATGAAAGACCTACCAGACCTATTCTGCATGCGGTTTGACTGATTAAACAGACTGGCTCTAGACAAACCTTTGACAACATAACCAAAGTTTTTATTTATTTATTTATTTATTATTATTATTATCAAATTAAGCAATGTGCATTTTACAGGGTTAAATGAAAGAACTGAATGTCTTGATAATTTCAATATCTTCCTTTACAGACAGACACAAAACTTTTAGAGCTCAGAACATTTTTAGATTTTTCCCTTTTTTTTTCTTTTTTTTTTACATTGTTAATGTTGTAATGATTACTTCAAGGCTTTATATATATAGCATCTTACAGTATATCCTTTTCTTCAGCACAACCTAGACAATCTGGTTTCATATTAACCAGCTATATGAACATGACTGAACTAAAACTATCAAAAACTTCTGATGAGCTTTTTTAATACATTGTTGTCAAATACACACACACACACACACACACACACACACACGGAGAGAGAGAGAGAGACATGCACATACACGCACAGAGAAAAAGAGATTAAACCTTATTTAGAGATTAAAATGATAATGACAAATACATATTATCTACATTAAATATTATCTACATGATTAAACCTTATTTATACCAAAATAAAGAAGTAAAATGTAATCCAAACATGCTCCAACATTTTTTTTTTTTTTTTTTTTGCAGTATTTGCTTTGCCTCATGAACAAATAATACCTCTTCCAGTTTACACACCTGGGTCACATAGGCAAAGTGATAACATTGTTTTTTAATGTTGTTTTTTTTCTATTACCAGATAAATAATACAAGCAATAATAAGAAACATAATAATAATAATAATAATAATAATAATAATAATAATAATTTACAAAGAAGTAAGATCGAGTCCTAACAAGCAGTCTAGCACTGGGTTTTCCATGGTATTTGCTGTGTCTCTTATAGCCTCTTCGGTCTGCACACCACTTCCAGGTTCATGTAGGCAAAGAAATACCATATGATTTTTATGTATTATTTCATATTTCAGTCAATTTCAGTTGTTTTTATGAAATTATCTTTTAATATTATCTTTTTTATTTTTAATAAAAATTTAATCATGTTAATATGAGCATTTTGGGGATTTTGGTTCTACATGACGCACTTTGATGTCTGAGTCCTCCCCTTGTCAATACTCACTGACATTACATCCATATACAAAGTCTTTCTTTCTTAATTTTTTTTCAGATCAGTTTAATCAGTGTTGCGTTTCTGGGACGGATGCATGCCGTTCAAGTTCTAAGGGTTAAAATAAAAACTTTTATAGGCATAAACAAGTATATAGTCTGTCTTTACAAACGTATGTTGTTTGTGCCTATTTTTGTTCATTTGTGTATGTAGTACTATGCAAAAAGTAAGAATGCTTTGATAGAAGTTATGCAAAGTGAGCAAACAATACATTTCAAACCAATCAAAACCAAATTAAACCAATATTTGCAGTGACTACCCTTTGGCTTCGAACCAGCATCAACTCTTACACTTGTACACTTGCAGAAAGTCAGAGATTTTGTAGAATTAGAGTCAGGTGTGTGACTAATTTGCAACACAGTCACAAACAGAAACAGCTCTATATATGAGGCTTAAAACTGGGTAAGGGACAGTCAAACCCTGCTTCTAAGGTGAGGTTGCAGAAGACAGTCACAGGTCATTTAACATGGCAAGACTAAGCACAGTAACAAGATACAAGATAGTTGTACTGCATCAGCAAGGTCTCTGCTGTTCTGTTTGAGCTATTTTGAAAAACCACAAGGAAATGGGCAACGTTGAGGACCAAAGATGCAGTGGTCGGTCAAGGAAACTTAATGTAGCAGATTAAAGTCATCATGCTTTCTTTCTTTTGATATCAGAAGATGTCCAAAGGGTTGGAAACCACATGGACCCAGATACACCCATGGCCAGACTTCTCTAAACAGTACATTCTTCTGGTCTTCATGGAAGAATAGCGGCCCAAAAGCCATACCTCTAACAAGGAAACGAGGCTAAGTCATTTGACTATGCATGAAAACGTGGAGCGGGAAAAAACGGCAGAAGGTGCTCTTGACTGATGATCCAAAATTTGAAATATTTAGCTGTAGGAGGAGGCAGGTTATTTACCATAGGGCTAGAGAGCTGTGCAAAAAAAGAGTATCTGCAGGCAACAGGGAAGCATGATGGAGGTTCCTTGCAAGTCCTTGCATTTCTACAAATTGAGTTGGAGATTTGCTCAGGATTAATGGTATCCTCAGTGTTGAGATATACAGGCAGATGCATATCCATCATGCAGTCCCATCAGGAAGCCTTCTGTTTGACCCCAAATTTATTCTGCAGCAGGACAACATACAAATACAGACAATATCATTCAAAAGGATCTTGATCGTAGAGATAAACAAAGAATCCTGAAAGTGATCATTTGGCCCCCACAGAACACTGATCTCAACATCATCGAGTCTGTCTGGGATTACATGAAGAGCCAGAAGGTCAGTGGTCTGTTTTCCAAGATATGTGAAATAACCTACCTGCAGAGTTCCTTCAGAAGCTATATGCGAAAGTGCCTACAAGAATTGATGCTGTTTTGCAGACAAAGAGTGGTCAACCCAAATAAAGATTTGATTTTGATTTCTCATCTGTTTATTTCAATTCCATTGTGTCCATTGATTATAAGGAACTATGAACACTTTTATATTTGAAAGCATTTTAAGTTACAGTTCCACACCTGCCTAAAGCTTCAACAGTCGCACAGTACTGTACATTCAAGCCATTCCCTGATTCAGCTATCACAACACTGTTTCCAAATAAATAAATACATTAGAGATTTCCCTGAGTTATTAAACCAAGAAGACTGAGAAGACTGAGATGATTGGCTCTTCAGAAAACATGGCAGACATTTCTTATAGAAAGGTCATAATGAGACCCAAGAGAGATGCTATCCTCCATGCTGTTGAGTGCTGAGTTGGCAGCTACAAACATCTATTGCCTATATGGGGACTTGCCTCTGTCTAGCTGTCCCTGGAGAAAAGCGAGAATTTTGGAATCAGGCGATGCACTGGATCCAGATGAGCTGTAGAGCATTCATCTTGTAGCATCCAGTCTCTTATGTAGAAGATAAGAGTACTTGTATAAAAAAAAAATTTAAAAAAAGCTCTTGCTTTCAGGAGTGATTCCTGGGTAGCATTGTTCATATACATACTGTAGGTTAAATTCTTGCCAACCCAAGATGTTCTCACATTCAACACAAGAAGTGGCGGTACCAAGGTCTCGCTGGCCATCTCACAGGCCACAGGCAGGACTTTGTGGGCTAGTTGTAAAATTCTGCGCAGTAAAGATAACCTAGTCACAGGTAATGTTTTAATGTACATGGTGAGTTCAGTTTTCAAAAGCAAAGAAAGACATCTGGTTTTGTGTTTCCCTAATGATTGGCGTAGATGTTTGTCCGTCTGGTTGTTAGATGTCTGAGCAACCAGTGGTGAGAGAAGAACAACACGACTATCGGATGTATCACATTTTCTCTCTATCTGATTGATGTGTCCAGATGTTT
>QNUK01001104.1:87500-119908 GCA_013621035.1 Clarias magur | reverse complement strand
AATAAAAAATAAAAATAAAAAACACTTTCTTTTAGAAATACAAACAACTGGAGGAGTGATGAGGACAGGAAATAAACTTGGGGTCAGTGAAATCACTATTCTTGTTTAAACAAAAATTTTAAATAATATATATTTAAATAAATTTTTTAAAAAAGGATTAAACAGTTCAACATATTTCATGATTCTTTATAGCTGCTTTGCCACAATGACTACTGTTCAAAGCACAATATAAATAAAACTAAATTGAATTGACCTGACTTGAAACTGAGCTGAAAAGAAAGGGGCGCAATCAAACAAGCGAGGAATTTTGTAAAGACTTTTACATTTACATGTTTAATTCTTTGCTGAAGTTTAAAATACCTTGCTTGCGGTGGGTGAACACAAACCGGCTCCACACGCTCCGAGTATCATTATAACAGACCGGGAATTCCACTGATGCTTTTACAGCTTAACATACACGTCTGCGTACATTAGAATGTCTCTATCTGTAGGTGTTTACACGGAGCTTCTCAGCTTTCTAAGAAGCATGTGTGTGTGTCTGTGTGTAGTTAGTGAGCAAACAATTACGCATGTGTTTCCGCGCCTCTTTACAAGCTTCTCTATATAGCTGAGCACTTTACCCTGGAGTCCTAGCAATGCAACGCAAGTGTGTGTGTGTGTGTGTGGTGAAAGAGAAACATGCCAGTCTTCTGCCGCTGCATCACACTGAGATCAGCAGCTGTCTGTGTTTGGCAGCGAGAGCACGCAGATCTCATTCCCAGCACAGACACAGCAGGATTACTCTCTCAATAAACTAATCGGTAAAATATACAGTGCTGCACGAGCGGCGGGACGTCTGAACACGGCGCATGAGCTGCACTCGTCATGTTTCATTAGAGCATCGAGAACACAGACAACACGTTTACTCCAAACTCTCTTCAAGGGGTGTTGAGTATCGAGTAAAACACTACGCTTCGTACAATTTTCTGTCTCCATGTCCGTCTGTCTCTCTCCAGCCAGATTGTGTCTCAGCATCACATGAAACTGCCTGGACAGAATCTGCAGGACTTAGACCTCTGCCTGAAGTTTAATCTGCACCGTAAGTGAAATCTAAATGCTGAGTAAAAGTGATGTTATGAACAGTTGTGTGTGGGATTTAATCATCTACTTTAAAATAATCTACTAATGCGCTACTGTCTCAATGTAAACAAACACCTGCACCAATAGATATTAATTAGAAAAGATCAAGTGAATGTTTTGACTGGGATTAGTTCATATTTTCACTTTGGCTGAAATAACAGCGCTGAAGTGGTAGAAGTGAATTTTCACACGCCGGAGTCGGTTTAAGACAAAACTTCATCTTTATCTGATCGACTTTTTCCATTTCTCATCTGTGATTACTGAACAGGGCGTGTATTTGTCCGGCGACAAAAGAAGTACAACTTAGCAGGTGAATGGATATATTTATAGCTGGTGTGTGTGTGTGTGTGTGTGAGTGTGTGAGTGTGTGAGTGTGTGTGTCTCTCGCTCTCTCTCCCTCTGTGTGCGTCTTTGCAGTCAGGGTTGCTTTGAATGAATGCGGTATCTCAGTGCTATAGACAACAGGAGCCATTCTGACACTGCAAAAAGAGACAGGTGTCCAGACTCGAGGACATGGGGACCGGGGAAAGCAGGCAGACTCAGACGAGCAGCACCGACACACCCAGCCGAAGCGAAGCAAGGCTTGCTCCAACCACAGGAAGAACCAAAAGGTTATGAGCCTGTCCTCCCGTTGGCCAGGGGATCTGCCAGCGTAGATTCTAACTGAGACAGACGGCTGGCTTTAACACGCTCAAAGGCCCAATTGAGAGCAGAGTCAATAAGTGGGGGAAAAAAGGGCAGATTTGGACCCTAGACTCGCACCGGGGACGGGGTAGGGCGGGGGAAAGGGATCGCTGGGGTACGTACCGTATGCTGGAGCAGCGGCTGCAGCGCTGTAGCCATACGGGCTTCCGAAACCTGAGGGGAGAACATTTTACACACACTGTGTTACACAGCCATCGGTAAAAATAAATAAAATAATAAATTCTCTATAAAACAGCAGCTCTGACGGTGTCTCAGGTTAATACAAACAGGTTATCGTTTCTCACTTAGAAGAGAGAGAGAGAGAGAGAGAGAGGATGTGAGGAAACGAAGGTTTACAGCTGAAGTAAGAACTGAAAAGTGTTGTTTTTTCAAGTTGCTGTGGTGTAAGAGGAATAAAACGCTTGTAATTAAGGTATAAAAATGAATACAGCACTGTTTTAGGGAAATAATCACAACAAGGTGGTAACAGTGACTCGGCTCTGTTTCACCCCCACCTGGTGCGACGTAGCCTGGTGCGGCGGCGCTGACGAAGGCTCCTCGTGCAAGTGCAGCTCTTCCTCTTCCTCGAGCGGCCTGAGCCGCGACAGCAGAGGCAGCGGCGGCGGCAGCAGCAATCGCTCCTTTATTCTATACACACACACACACACACACATATACATATATATATATATATATATATATATATATATATATATATCACGGTGTTCTGATGCAACCTCATAACTCAATTTCAGGAGAGCGATTTATTATTTTTTTTAAAAATGCACTTGAAATGTAAATGAAAAAAATAAATCGTACAAATGTATCCAAGACAAATACAGCATACATACAGCACAGAGTAAAGTTACATGTTGCACGAAAAATAATTAATATACACGAAAAAAACAATTTTGGCGAAAATTACGAGGTTTCATCAGAAAACCGACGATATACTGTATATATACTGTACACACACTGACTTAGGATTCAGGTAAGGTCGTCATTCAAGTGTTAGCAAAATCAATACAATTAATATCACATGGATTTAATTCTTTAACAGGAAGTGACATCACAAATGCATAAAATGTCAGATTTCATAATAATAATAATAATAATAAAACACGCTTTAAACATAATTTAAAGAAATTTAAATAATTTCTTTAAAAAGAAGCACCGCACTTCGGATTGGAGCAGTCTTTAGTTGCGGCTTTAATTTAAAATCTAGTTTACTTTTAAACTGCCTCTTTCATCACTTCCTGTTCTGCTGTGCTCTAATGAAGCGGTCAGGGTTTGTACACGCTTACAGGAAGTCAGAGTACGGATGATGGATGTAGAGACCTTTCTGGATGCTCAGGTTACTCAAGAGAGCTGAGCTCAGCCTGGTTCAGCCTCCAGAGGATCAGAGTGGTGTTTATTGATTATCGATGATGATGATGATGATGATTACTGACCTGAGGGAGGATTTTTTTCTTCTTGTTTCCGGCAGCGTTGGGTCCCGAGAACAGTTTCTCCAGAGCGGCGAGGGCGGCGCTAGCCTTGGCTACTTTCTTATTAGGCCCCGCGCCTCGGAACTTCTGTCCGTCGACTTCCACCTGATATAATAAATAAACAAATAAATAAATAAATAACAGGCCTTGAATTGCATATACAGTAAATAACACACTGAGCTCTCAGAGACGGGGACGTGACGCGGCTCACCTCCATGACGAAGCGTTTGTCGTGGCTGCCGCCGCTCTCGGAGATCAGCTCGTATTTGAGGCCTCGCCGTTTCTCGTTCAGCTCCATCACTGGGTTCTTACCGCTCGCCGTCAGAATAGGACCCTGAGTTCGCACCTACACACACAGCTTTTTTTTTTATAGCTTCTCATGTACAGAACCATGACTGTAAATAACAGATGAGGAGCGAGATGCTTTGGAGTCAGTGCAGATTTCGATGTAGATTTCTACACGTAGCAATATGACACTTTTTTTTAGTTTTTAAAACCTTGCCAAATAATACTGCGATTATACTCAATTATGAGCAGACAGAGTACAGTATGAATGTATTTCCTTACAGCTCAGTGACATCGGCAGAGCCGCTCAGGCATACTGTCAGGACGGAAGTGAGATTAAGTGTGTTTTCACACCTTCTACTGTGTTTATAAAGTCTGTGTCTGTGTCTCCACACTGCATGAAGCTCGATGAACAGAAATGCCAAAAATATCACAAGTACAACCTCATTTATTTGTTTTTGTCTTTCACTTCCTTTTGTCTTTGCTCTAATCCAATTGTTTAAAGCTTTTCTTATTTAATACGAAAAATTTAAAGAATAACGCTAAAAACTGACAGAGATAGTGACGGCGCAACTGGACAATATTTATGATTTTATAAATCAATACTTTACAACACTTTGTGTATCATGTCGATGTTTATTTTTTCTTTTTGTTTTCTCCAGATCTTCTATCATTTCTGCACCGCTACAGCTCTGTCCTTATGAGGCCTCACGGGGTGTTTGATTCACTTCCTGATTCAGAGTTGGATCGCTTTCTCATTAGAGTTCACCGGAGGGGATAATGTTCTTGGACCCAAGTGCGAGTTTGCAGAGCAAGTTTTCACCTGAATGAAGAACAACTCACACTAGCTGCTCTCTCTCTCTCTTTGTAAATTCACTGTATAATAAACTCTCAGAGTTATTGGTAGATTCTGCTTTACTCTTAGTTTCCAAACAAATTCATTAAAAATAGAAAGCAGCTTTACAAATCAGAGAACCTGAGTGGAGGTCGTCTGTGTCGGGTTACTGAGCACCACTACTGTACACTAATGTGAACCCTATAAAAAACGGTACACTGTGGGATTATGGTTGGAAACAGGAAGCCTCTGTAAAAAAAATGACCTCTTAAGGTACACGGTTTTTACTTTGTCTGTGTATTTGCATGTGTTTGCGTGTGTGTGCGTGTGTATACCTCCAGTGTGTTGGAGCTGTCTGTGGAGTGTGAAGTGTTATTGCTCAAGTGTGTCGACGTCTCGCTCTTGCCCTCGCTGTCCGACTTCTCGTCTGCGCTCATGGAGTCCAGGTCTGTGTCAAAGCCTGTTGGGTAACCCATCGCCTGCAGCACCTGCCAATCACACACACACACCCCTATCATCATCCTCCTCTACGTCACATACACACTTGTAGTACACTCTCACACAACTCCAAACACACGTACACATCTAGTCTTTACACAAGTACACACACATTGATCTGTTTAAACATTGAAGCAGGCAGTATTTTACGATTTCCTCCGGACTGCTTACATTATAAAAACACGGTTCCTGAAATGTCCTGCGTGTGACCTATCAAATCCAGATGTTTAATTCCTGAGGAAGAAATTTTTTTTTTTTTTTTTTTTTTTCAAAGAATGTATTAACACACTATCAAAACCTGGAAGGATGGAGCTGAACTGTCAACTTTGTGCAAGAAATGGGGGAGGAAAAAAAAAAATCATGAATGGAGATGACTTAAACGCTTGGCGAAGTTGCATGGTTAAATTTTTTATTATTATTATTATTATTTTTAATCAACAGTAAAAACCAGAGCTATGTTTAAATAATAAAAGTAATAGCGATTCCACACACATCGATCTAAACTCAATACGTGTACACATTACAGTCTGACTCATTTAAAGATGAGAAGTCGAGTCAATAGCAGCAGTAATATTTACACTGGCACACTAAGGTCTACCATCGTAGAAAAAAAAAAAAAAAAGTGATTTAACATTTTTATGTCAACCTAACGCTGTACATCAACAGATACAACACGCTCTGCTCGAGATTTACTTGAAAAACGCACTCAATCAATGAATCCATCACATTAGCATTAAAAACAGAACCACAGACAGGGCAGAGGCCGCGCTTATGAAGACGAGCTCGCAGTCATTAAAGCTCTGGCAAAGCAGCAAATTATTTATTTTATTGTAAAAATCAATGGCAAGACCTCTGTGGAGTTTTGCACTAAAGATGAATGAAATACAACATGCTTTTCTGCTCTAATCATAAATATATAGAACAAAAAGGCTTGAGATTAAAAGTGCAAATCAAACACATCTTGCACAGAATAATCTTTAGAGCTAATAAGGTTTTAGCTAAAAGGTGTACACTAAGCGACTGAGCTGCACAGAAATGCACTGCAGGGAAGTGAAAAATAACTGGAATCACGTTTACTGGAAAAGGCAGGGGAAAATTGATAAAAAAACAAAAAATCAATAAGAACAATTCCTGTTTTTGTCCATCTCGTGCTGTGAGACGAAGTTGTAACTTGTAATTCTCCATCTACAACCAGGAAAAAAAAAAAAAAAAAAAAAACCTCAACTTTGGGTAGCAGACCAGCAGTTCTAAAAGCGCCATCGACCCACTTCACAGACACCAGTGATTAGTTCAGTAGTCAGTTGTGTTCGTCCGAGTCTGGGACGCCACTCCTGTCCTCTGTTTTACTCCCTTGGACTCAAAACCACAGACGGATGTGGCGTCCTTCAGTTCTGAGCTCGAGATGACGGGGTGAACGCTTTTCTGTTGCACCATTTGCAAGCAACATCAAAGAATTTCTACTGTATCATCCATATCACACTGAGTCAGTGTGAAGATCACCGAAGATAAAACAAGATAAATGGATAAAAAGCACGAGGTGTCATTATTTAACTTTACCACAGCAGCAGCACACAGTTTAAAAGCAGAATAAAAAAAATTATAAAACTTTTCAGTATAAAGTAAATATGAGTTTGTGACGATGATGTTGAGGATTTCAGGGATCAAGTCGTTTCTGCAACACTTTTAAAGAGCACACACTTCTCCCAGGCTGAATGGGATTAAGTCAGAAAGCGTTATTCTGTTCTGTGATTCAATTCCCAGCTTCCTTTTCTAGCTGAATCACGTGTGCGTGTGTGTGTGTGTGTGTGTGTGTGTGTGTGTGTGTGTGTGTGTGTGTGTGTATACCCATACTGGTTCCTTTTATGGCCTGGAGGAAAGAGGATTAGACCGGCTCGCTTCTCCAAAGTCGCTTTATTCACAATCATCCTGACCCCAGAATTACTGTGCGCATAGAAAGTGTGTGTGTGTGTGTGTGCGCTTGTGTGCGTGTACTGCATGGTCACAGCTGACATTTATTGGTAGACTCTGCTACATCCCTGAGGTCAGTGTGTTACTGTTACGTGACTAATCCGCTTTGTTTCATTTCTATGGCAACGCAGACAGGATTCACTTTTAACGAGGAGAACTTACAGTAAGCGGTTATCTTTATTGATCTACACGGAGATCCAGCGCAGATCTGTAAAAGTTAATGGAGCTCTGGCAGGAAGGTGAGTGTCTGTGTAGAGGATTTTTTTTTCCCTTATTGTAACGGTACATTACAGCAGTGATGCCTGATTACTTATAAACAAACAAACAAACAAATAAATAAATAAATAAAGCAAGCAGAATAAAAGTTCAAAAACACGCTGTACTTGAACTGTGAAACTTAAACAGAGAGCACTGTTTGTGAGGGTGCATAAACTTTTGCATTAAACTGTATACGTTGCGACAGCGTTACCTTAACGGCTACATGCAGCTTGGCCGTTTTCTTAGAAGATCCCGAGGCTTCGTAGACGGTGCCGTCGACGTCCACGGACATGGTGAAGACGGGAGCGTGAACCGGGCCGGACTGGGACAGGAGTTTGTACTGCAGGCCCGGGCGGATCTGATTCAGCCGCATGAGCGCGTTCATGGGCTGGTTGGAGTCTATTGCTTTACTGTCTAAAACTGAGAGAGAGAGAGAGAGAGAGAGGAAAGGAAACATAATTAAAAAAATGGAGGGAGATATTTAGTTTCTTCTGATTGCTGAAAAGGCCTTTAAATGTAGCATCATAATATTTCAAATGATGATGAAGAGCGATGTGCTGCTCTCTCGCTGTCTTTGATTTCGGCTGACACTCTGTAGGACATTGTGTGTATCTGATGCGGTCTGCTATGTGCCTAATGGCTAAACTCAGCTCCCCTGTAAGCTGATTGGCTGAAGCAGTTAGGGGTGGGATGGTGCATGGCTTCCTGAAAAATTACTAATCAATGGCATCGACTCGCCGTGTGTGTCCTCTGTGAGAAACATCGGAGATTAGGACCTCAAGAAGGGGGAGAGAACAGCATGAAAAAGAGTAGCGCACTATAAACAAACAGAAACACAGACGGAATGATAAAAAAAATAAATTTAAAAAGGAGAAAAACATTATATAAAGGACAGGGGAAAAAAAGCGCTCCCTCAAATAAACCACAGGGAGAGAGAGAGAGGAGACGAGCGGAAAACACAGCTAGACAAAGATAAGAATACTCTGGGAGATATGCGGCATGTACTATTTTTAAAATCCTGTGTGTGTTTGTGTGTGTGTGTTTGTGTGTGTGTGTGTGTGTGTGTGTGTGTGTGTGTGTGTGTGTGTGTGTCACCTTTTCTCAGGTTGCGCTTCATTTTCTTGATGAGGTCTTTGTCATCCATCAGCCCGTCATCGTAAGGCCTCTTCAACCCCAAACCTGATTAACATCACCAGCGTTAATATGTTTTAAACACAGCTTCACCAAGTGAGTTTTATTTATCATGGAAGAATCAATGCTTTAGTGGGAAAGGGGGGGGGGGCAGGCGCAGGGGCAGATGTACTGTGAGTGAAAGATTTGGTCTATAGAGATAGAGACAGATTAAAAAACATTAAGGGGTAAAGAGATAGAGATAAGAAATGATGAAGACGGAGAGAGAGAGGTTAAAAAAAACAAACAAATCAGGGTAAGAGGGTAACAGGTGCACACATGCGTGCTCACACACCTTCTTTATCTGACCAGGGGTATTTTGACGAGGGCTTGTTGGACGGAAGTGGATCCATCTCCAACACCTTGTAGATCTGACCGAAAGCCATCAGCCGGAGAGCGTGCTGCAACACACACACACACACACACACACAGTGTTATAAAGCTGGTCTTGTGTGCAATCCACAGTACATTGAACAGGTCAGTCCCAGAACGATGCTGCGCTACACGAGGTGTGATAACAGCCACACACACTTCCTGTTACACGCCGCCGCTGCGTTACTCTTCCCGTTAATGAAACTCTTAGAGCTGAGCCGTGACCCCGAGGTCACTCCGACTGCTTAGCAACAGCGGCGTGTTCATCTGGAGTTACAGGGGGAAAGCCGAAACGCAGCAGCACTGATGGATTTTTGCCAGAGAGCCCCATTAAGAGAACAGGCAGGGGCTCGGATCCTTTCAGAGATGATGAATGGAAGAACAGCGTTCGAGAGAAAGAACCCTGACACTTCACGCATTAATGCATTCGTCTTCCTCTCCTCTGAGGCTGCGTTGCAGCACGGCTAAAATGTGCAGGACACACACACACACACTTTAAGACTGCAGAAGAAAATACAGCATTTTATTTAGCGCTAAAGGAGGTGTCGCTCTATGGATGTCATCACTAAAGGAGGTGTGGCCTTTATGCTTGGCTTTATGAGGCGTGGCCCTATATATGGTCTTTATATCCGTCAGTCAAAGTAGGTGTGGCTTTTGTATCCAAGTCATAAAGAAAGCATGGGCATTGCATCACTCAATGAAAAAAGTGTGGCCTTTGTACTGTATCTGTTACTCAAAGGGGGCGTGGCTTCTTAGTACCTCGGTAGCAGTGAAGACGATTTTAAAGTCTCCTGTACTACGAGAACGCTCCTGGTAGCTAGACAACTGAAGGAGTTTGTTAATAAATCAATGTAAGTGAAGAGCAATCAGGCTGCATGCCTCGTGAGTTCATTAATTAATTAAACCGAGCAATGAGGAAGGACACCATCATCAGTACACACACACACACTAATGTCAGATCTGCCAAAGCTAATGGCTCAATCGCCAGACAGACAGTACGCTTTGTGCTCTCGAATCTTTCAGCTCAGCGGCTGTGCATATGATCGATCCGATTCTCACTCCCTCACTCTCTCTCACACACACACACACACACACACACACACACACACACACCTCTCCTCACATCTACAGGTAGCTATTTTTACCATCGATTACTGTAATCATAACGATTAAAGAAATTACAGAGGGGAAAAAACACAGACCTTCAGTAATTATCCTGTTGTGACTAAAGAAATTCCTGAACAGCTGCTCACGCGCACTTCACCCCGTCACGATAACACGGTCTGAAAGGCCACGCTGCTTATCAAACCTGGCCGCTGTGACATTAACTAACGAGTAAGCAAGTGTAAGAAACAAGCTGCCTGCTTTCTGAAAACCCAAATTAGCATTTTGTAGCGTCAGGAATGCGGGAGGTGAAAAGCGGACTCGGCGTTTTCTGCGTTAGTGTGAGCTGAGCAGTGTTTGCTGGCGGTGCGAGTTTCTGCATTAGAATAGCGAGGAGAGAGGAAGATCGTCCTGTCTCAGAGTTAGACCGCTCTCTTATTACTGCTTTTTTATTTTCAGTAAAGCCTGACGTAGGGACGGTGCTGACAGAGCTCCCCGAGCTCACACACACACACACACACACACACACACACACACACACACACACACACACACACACACACACACAGTACAGATTTGTAATTAAACGCACAAGAGATTTTCACACAAGGCGATGGCTAAACTCTGAAGAGTGCTTTAAAATCTCATGATGACCGGTTCTGTAGGTCACATGACATCAGCCTATAAAACCAGCCTGACGGTTCTGTAGATTTGTTCGAGGTCATTAAGGGCTCATGCAGGTTCAGCGTGACCCCCTGAGTGCTGCAGCACAGTTAGAGTCTCACATTAATTATAGGAACGCGCTTCATCACTCTCCTCCTCATTCTTTCCACAGATCTGTGTAGCCTGGCAGAGCTGCAGATCCCACCGGGAAACGGGGCGCTCGCGTTTCCCGGGAAACATCAGCATTTCAGTTTCAGTGTAGCAGTGCGGCTAACTCAGATATACTCAGAACAAATGAAAGCACATGGCTCCGCCCACCCCGGCACCTCGGTGGAACATGACTGCGATGATACTGGCAAGCAAGTCAGTAATCCTAATCGCATCCTAGAATCCACTGATCAACACCATGTCGAGCACCAGAAACTGCAAACCACCCGAGATTCCATGGTGAAAAACCACCTTAGCAACCACCTAACTACTTACCAGCCACCTCGACCACTTGGCAACCCCATAACAAACTACAAACCTCCCTGACCACAACCACCATAGAGAAAACCTCTAGCTACACCCTAATAAACTATCTAGCAAACATCTAGCAACAACTGAAATACCGTAACAACAGTCTATGAAACAAAAAGCAACCACATGAAGCACATCGCAGCCATCTAGCACCCGTCTAACAGCCACTTACTACTACATCGCAACCAACATTCAACAGCCCAACAACCACCTCGAAAATCCTAGAAACACCAGCCTAGCAACCACTTGGCAACACCATAGCAACCCCATAGAAACACCTTAGACAACCAGACGCCCTAGACATAATCTGACGACACCCTAGACACTACCTAACAACCAATCAGTAACACCCTAGCAACGATGTAGCGACACTCTAGACACTACCTAGAAACACGCTAGACACGACACAACAACCACGTCGTAATACCCTAGCAACAACCTGACTGCACCCATACATGTGTAAGAGCACGGGATCAGACTGAGACCTGAAATCCACATCAGTATCACTAAACCCAGTTTTTTAGAGGCATGTGATGTAGAGATGCACCGTGGTCACACTTACACAGCGAGCTGAGGAAGAGGAGGAGCAGGAGGGGGAGGAGGGGGAGAAAGTCAAAGTCCCCGAAAATGTCCTGCAATGCAATTAAGCATTCTAGCATCGTTTTCACCTGCCTTCAGTCAAGAGAACTCTTTTAATCATGGTGTGAGTGTGCGCACACACACATACACACACACACATACACACACAAAAGAGGATTTAGTAGAACCATTTTCCCACGTACATTAGAGATCTGGCCTTGAAGAAGCTGCAGCTAGAGGTGTGTATGTGTGTGTGTGTGTGTGTTGACCAGTGCAGATATAGCCACTGTGTGTGCCTGTGAGTCAGATGGCAGTAATGTGAAGACAGTAGATAAGATAAGCCTGTAAGATTCATTCTCTCTCTTTACCCTGTTCTCTAGCTAATCTCACAGTTCTCACACAGACACACACACAGACACACACACAGACACACACACAGACACACACACAGACACACACACAGACACACACACAGACACACACACAGACACACACACAGACACACGCTCAGTAATCGGAGACGGGGTGACGGATCTCCACTGTTCTGCGTCCTGTCCTCGCCCGTCCCTCTGGTTTATAATTCATGATCAGGGAAAGACTCTAAGTTGAATCAGCTCTCTCTCCATCAGATACTAGCTTGTGAGGCGAGTGTGAGGTCACCTGCGCGCTGTACGTGATGGCCTCGGCCTGCTCGTCCGTCATGGCCGCCAGCGTGTCCCTCGGCTCCTTTTCGCATGGGTCATGCAGCCCCGGTCCACCTGAGGACGAGGAACACTCTTCTTACATGGAGGTCAAACAAACAGCGCTAATAATGAATGAAGGAAAATGTTGGACGTTATCGTGTTAGCATGCTGACGTACATCGCTGGGTCACACTGGCTGTCAGAGCTGTGCGGCTGTCCCTGTAACTCAGACCAGGGACTCGCACAGGGTTTGAACAAATGGTGAATGTACGTGTGCTTTTTTTAGACTTTTGAATGGCAGGAATTGTATAACGACGGCTTTAAACCATATCGGTAAACACGCGGAAACATCTTCCTGCTTCCCGCAGGTGTAAAGAGCGATTATGTGAGTTATTATCCGATTAAAACCAAACCGACAGAACTTTAACACTTTAAGCACTCAACGTGTTTTGTTTTTCACTCCTTCTGTATGAACTCTAGAGATCACGGTGTTGAAAACCCCAGAAGATCAGCAGGTTCTAAAAGACTCACAGTGACTCATCTGGTATCAGCGACCGTACCACGGTTAACCCAAGGAAAACTGAGCATAAAGCGGAGATCGTGAGCTGCATCTGTGTGATTTTATGCGCTGGGCCAGTGATGCTGCTACATGAATGGTTTAGATGACTGCATAGCTATATAACAAGGGTACAGGCGTTCCTATTAAAGTGGTCTGTGGGGGTAGGTCATGTTGTATTGTATCACAAATTTGAGATGCGGCTTCATCTACATTAAAGCAATGAAGGCGATCAGATGAGAAATTCCTGCTGTTCTCCCAGAGCAGGATTATTTTCACACGATTATTTCCCGACGTTTATTATACACACATTAAAAAGAAATCCTGAAATCCGGCCTTCTTTGACCCCAACAATGGGTACGGCCACGGCCCAGGGGTTCCCGAACCAGGAGTCACAACCCCACTTCATAATAAAAACTCACAAGCACCTCTTCTTGTTTTATTCACAAACCAACGTTAGTTCACACTAAAGACAGAGCTCGTCAGACGCTTTCATGCTTTAGGAATCAAACTTGGAAATCTGACAGACTTTCATGCTTCGGCTCTTACGGGGTGAATTTAAATCTCCTGGCTGTACATTACTCACGCATTAAACCCTTTTTACATGTGCATGTTACTGTAAATCAGTGTTAAAACATGTAATTAATCCTATTAATTACTTTTACAACAATATCACGACCTTGTTTCATTGACAGACAGACTTTTACCCTGTGTGTAATAAACATACGTTTTCTTGTATATTAATCTTCGCCACATGACCCCCATGACCCTCGGCGTGGCCATGTACAGGAAATCACGCATCACATCACTTCCTGGTCAGCAAAACAAGCTCAACTAAGGCTGATGTTGAGTGGATTAAATATTAACATGTGCATTTTTCACTATTAATTAATTAATTATAACCAAATGACAGCATGGCAACGCCAAGCCATATAAACGTTTATCTTTTTTTTTTTTTTTTTTTTTACTATTTTGTTCTCAGAGACGTTTCTTGTTCCATGATGACGATTACAAAAAGCCATAAATAATTCTCGTCTCTACGTGGACTGGCTTTATTGGGCATTTTGTTGACGCATTAACAGAGCAATGCAAAGGTCAGTATAGGATAATAAAATGATAGGACCTGCAAAACATCACAATCTTGCTGCTGTTTGTTCCCTCCTTTCTGTTTTTGTCTCTCTGTGTAATCCCTGTACAGTGGAGGGAGCGATGTTTACCTGGGAGCAGGATCCCGGAGGCGAGACACTCCATGACCCTGCGCAGAGCCTCTCCCGCTCCCAGCGGCCGGTTACACGTCGCGATGGCCTTCTCACACAGTAGCTCCAGCGGCTAACAACAGGAAAGAAAAAAAAAAAAAAAGTGCGAATACTCAGGGCTAGGATGAATATTTGCTAGAGATGTTTAGCCAACATGTTTAGTTATAACTGTTTACATATTACAAATATGTTATTTATACACTGCCTGGCCAAAAACATATCGCACAGTAATATTTCCTTGGATCGTCAACAGAGTAGGTTCACTGTGGTCTTTTTTCATCAGCCTTATTCAACATTCATTTAGTGCTATCAGGAGAATCAACCTGCTCAGAAAAGTCAACTCCAGCAAGACCTAAAGACTGGGGTGAAGGTCTGACTTCATTTTATTGCCACATAACGTTGCTGAGTCTCGACCTGAGCGACTGAAGCAATCCCAGATCAGAACACTGTCTCCAGAGGCTTGTACAGTGGACACGATGCATGATGGGAGCATCGCTTGATGCGCTTCCCTTCTTACCCCTCTTCATGATTTCATCAACTATGCTTCCATTTAAATGATGTTTAACCAGGGAGCAGACAGACAGGCTAAACCAACTGTCTGCTAGCTGCATAGAGTCGTCACTCAGGGTTCATCAGATTGAGACTGTGTCTGTTCCCCGAGATAAACATAAACATACATTTAGAAAGACTCAGAAAGTCTGTTTTAGTAATTTAATTAACATAGACACCACAAACTCGGATCACACTGAATGCGCAGCCAGCACCTCTGATCTGAAGCTAGGACTGTTAAATATTAGATCTCTCGCATCTAAAGCAGTTATTGTTAATGAAACTATCACAGATCAGGAGCTTGATATATTATGTTTAACAGAAACCTGGATTAAACAGGACGAGTATGTGGCTCTAAATGAAGCGAGTCCTCCTGGATACAGCTACATACACCAGCCTCGGCTAACTGGTAGAGGAGGAGGAGTCGAAGTTATTTATAACCATAATCTGTCTCTCGTACAAAAACACAGTTTTAAATCTAATGCATTTGAAGTTCTCTATAGTAACATAAAGTCAGCTCAGTCGATCCCGCTAATCATCATTTACAGACCCCCAGGGCCGTACTCGGAGTTTCTCTGCGAATTTGCAGATTTCCTTTCAAACCTTGTTGTTTCTGTAGACAAAGCGTTAATTGCTGGAGACTTAAATATTCATTTTGAGAATCCAGAAGACCCTCTGAGAACAGCATTCTTGTCCATACTGGACTCAGTAGGAGTAAATCAGTGTGTAGTAGGACCCACTCATAAAGCAGGTCACACTTTGGATTTAATATTATCCTTCGGATTAAGTATAGGAAATATAACCACAATTCCACAGTCTGAAGTTATCTCAGATCACTACCTTGTCTCGATTAAAGCGTGTTATAGTAATAATGTACGCACAGCACCGCGCTTCCACCTTAAACGTACATTTACATCAAACACCGCACAGAGCTTTATCAATAATCTTCCAGAATTATCTACTTTGATTGGATCGCCATCTGACTTCACAGAACTCGAACAGGCGAATGAATATCTAGAGTCAGTACTTCGTTATAGCTTAGATAATATCGCTCCAGTTAAAAGGAAAATGATTAGAGATAAGAAACTCGCTCCTTGGTATAATGACCACACACGTGCTTTAAAACAAACCGCTCGCAAATTTGAACGTAAATGGCGCCAAACTAAATTGATAGTATTCCAAATAGCTTGGAAGGAGAGCATCCTGAAGTATAAAAAAGCTCTCAGTGATGCTAGATCAACGTATCTCTCCACTCTTATAGAAAATAACAAAAACAACCCGAAATTTTTATTTAACACTGTAGCTAAATTAACTAAAAACAAGACCACTGCAGAAATCTCCACAACATCATCATGCAGTAGTGAGGATTTCATGAACTTTTTCAATAATAAAATCATAAATATTAGGCAAAAAATTCAGGCTTTGAAACCAGACAATTTAAATAATTCAGATGATCTAACCACATCACATCAGAACTTAGAACACTTTACTCCCCTTGAAGCGAGGGAACTAATTTCACTCATCTCTTCTTCAAAATCGTCAACCTGTATATTAGATCCTATACCCACACATTTTCTCAAGCAGATAGTACCAGCAATAATAGAACCCCTGTTGAAAGTAATTAACTGTTCACTCAGTAGTGGGTATGTCCCCAAATCCTTTAAATTAGCCGTTATTAAACCGCTAATCAAGAAACCTGACCTTGACCCCTGTCTGCTTTCTAATTACAGGTCGATATCAAACCTTCCGTTTATCTCCAAGATTTTGGAAAAGGTAGTATCACAGCAGCTTTGTTCACATCTACACAGAAATAGCATAAATGAACTGTATCAGTCAGGATTTAGGCCTCATCACAGCACAGAGACAGCACTTGTTAAAGTAGTAAACAACCTCCTATGGGCCTCTGATCAGGGTTGCGTCACTATACTTGTGTTACTGGACCTCAGTGCAGCTTTTGTCATCATTGATCATAGTATTCTCCTTCACAGATTAGAAAAGGTAGTTGGAATTAAGGGAACTGCCCTCTTGTGGCTCAGATCCTACTTGACTGATCGTTATCAGTTTGTAGATTTAGATGGTGACCATTCCTCATGTTCTCAAGTGGAGTTTGGTGTTCCACAGGGTTCAGTTTTAGGCCCACTGCTTTTTTTCCCTTTACATGCTTCCTCTGGGCAACATAATTCGTAAACATGGTATTAGTTTTCATTGTTATGCTGATGACACATAATTATATGTCTCAGCAAAACCAGATGAGAAAAAACAGTTTGCTAAAATTGAGCAGTGTGTGCAGGACATACGAGATTGGATGTTAATTAATTTTCTTCTGCTTAATCCTGATAAGACAGAAGTTCTGGTTATAGGACCACAAGTAGCTAGAAGTAAGCTTTCTGATCAGACTGTAACTTTAGATGCCTTTCTGTTCCATCAAGTGCAACAGTAAAAGACCTCGTGTGATTATAGATTCCAGCCTTTCGTTTGAAGCTCATGTAGATAATATCACCAGGATAGCTTTCTTTCACCTTAGAAATATTGCCAAGATAAGAAACATATTGTCACTAAATGATGCAGAAAAACTAGTTCATGCTTTATCACCTCTAGGTTGGATTATTGTAACGCCTTACTGTCTGGTTGTTCAACTAGGTGTATAAACAAGCTTCAGTTAGTTCAGAATGCAGCAGCGAGAGTCCTCACTAGAACCAGAAGATACGAGCACATCACCCCTATCTTATCTACACTGCATTGGCTCCCTGTGAAATTTCACATTGATTTCAAGATACTACTTTTGACATTTAAAGCACTAAATGGTCTTGCGCCACAGTATTTGAGTGAACTGTTAGTGTCTTACGATCCGCCACGCCTACTTCGATCAAAGGATGCAGGCTGCCTGTCAGTACCATGTATTATTAAAATTACAGCAGGGGGCGGAGCTTTTTCTTACAAAGCCCCAAAGTTATGGAATAGTCTTCCTGTTAATGTTCGGGACTCAGACACAGTCTCAGTGTTTAAGTCTAGGCTAAAAACCTATTTATTTAGCGCAGCATGTTTGTAAATAGATGAGCCTTAGGTAAAGGAGCAGATCTGGGGGACTCATGGACGTAGAGTATTCTGGTGAACTGGTATGTTTAGATGCTGTCCTCCCCACTCTCATTGTTCACTCAGGTTTGTTGACGGTGAGGTGATTGGTTGCTTTACATCTCAGGGAGCCCTCATGTTTGTGTTTCCTTCTGGCTCTCCCTTTTAGTTATGCTGTTATAGTTAGTCCTGCCGGAGTCCCTGCTTGCACTTTGCACTAATATACATTCACCTTATACATGTTGACTGTGACCATACCTAACTGCCATCTCTCCTTATTTTCTGTTCTCTCCTTTTCTGCTCTCTCTCTCTCCCTCTCTCCTTTCCCTCTCTCTGTCTCTCTGTCAAGCTATACATGTTCGCTCCTGAGTTGCCAGTGATCCAGACCCCTCTGCCCTCTGAAGCCATCTAACCCGTCCTGGAGTCCTGCTTCTGGTTGGAGATCCCGTCACATGGATGCCCCGTGTGGTCTGCCTGGATGCGCTTTGTGGCTGGGGATGGTTTTCATGAAGACTGTCCTATCATCGATTGATGCTCTGGGGACCTGTGACTTCAGTTGTTCGATAGCTCAGGACTGGAATCTCCTACAGTCTACCTGAGCCTCCGGGAACAAACTGGACTCCTTTTAATTTAAACTTTAACACATCTCCTGTTACCCTGAACTTCCAGTACACATTATTATGCTGATCATTCTCTGCTATCCGTTATCACCTAGATGAGGATGGGTTCCCTGTTGAGTCTGGTTCCTCTCAAGGTTTCTTCCTATTACCATCTCAGGGAGTTTTTCCTTGCCACCGTCGCCCTCGGCTTGCTCATCAGGGACAATCTTATCATTTTGATTCATACACATTGCATAAAAACTTACTTCTTTTTTATTGTGTAAAGCTGCTTTGCGACAATGTCAATTGTTAAAAGCGCTATATAAATAAAATTGAATTGAATTTAATTGAATTGAATGTTCTCTCTCTATGATGTTAGAGGATCATTAACCCAAACCCAGTATTTTCAGCTAAAGTTCAGCTAATCTTCTTAGTTCTTGTTTGTGCTCAAAATACAATCCAGCAGAGCAAACATAGTTAGCTATACAGTATATAGATAGACTGATAAACTAATTAACAAACAGCTAACTAGCAAGGCATTTGTGTTCACTTGTACAGTAATTAGTTGGATAACAATGTATTCATCAGCCTGGCCACAATTACTGCACTAGAGAGAGAGTTCATCCAAAACCTGATATCATAGTACAACCAACAACTTCGTATTAAACTTCAACTATGTTACTAAAAGACAATTGTAATTGTTTTTTTTTAAAGAAAGTGTAAATCAGTGATGGACTCAGCGTCACACCCTGGAGCAGATATAAGAGCAAATATAAGAGCAGATGTTGGAGGTTTCTCAGGTTTAAAGGGCTTTGCCCTCAAAAGAGGCCGCTTGGCATTGCTGGTTGTTGAACGCCTGACCTTCCTGATCAGTAAACATTTGGGCCACCTGAAGGACAGTAATGTCTTCTCAATGAGCATCAGATGCGTCTTGCTACATGGTTGTTTAAGAAATGAGAAGCTCCTCACTGCATCAGGTAGAGTTGAAAGAAATATTACAGCTGAAACATATTAATCATTGCAGCAATCTTTTGGCCAGGCAGTGTATATTGTTTATAAAATAAATATGTTTTGGAGCTAACAAGTGTGTAAAAGTGAGTCAATAAAAACAAATATCTATTTACGCCAGCCAAAAGTGTGATTATTAAACATTAACCGCTCAACCTTTCATCTACTGAAAATAAAGGATGCAAGATATAAAAATCATATAAAAGCGGCGGTTAGAGACAGTCCACTCACTCACCCATCCTTTGAGAGGTTCCCAGGCCGGCACTCGGTTGCACATGTCCCTCAGAATCCGTAAAACTATCACTCCTGATTTTAAGCCGTTTACTCTCGCCTGAGGAAATACAGGTGTATCGACGTGAGCTAACGACGCTAACGGCACTCGCAACACAACTCGTAACTTCAGTCTTACTCTGCTCTCGGTTAGTGTGTGAGTGTGTGTGTGTGTGAGAGAACATGGATCTCTGTGTGATCAGAGGTCCAGCATGTTATGGGTTCGGGTGAGGGGGGAGGAGGAGGAGGAGGAGGAGTCCAGGTAAAAGCACTTGACAATTTTTTTAATGAAAAACAAGCAGGTTACACAAAATAAACAAACAAGGCAAAAAAAAAAACGTGTGTAACAATTGCTTTTGTAGCCTTACGATAATAACAGCACTTTATTTTGTTATGTTATATAGAGATATGCTATCTTTTTATTTATTTTTTTTCTAAGTGAAGCTCATAAGGCTACAATAACAATGAGAGAAAGAGAGCGCCAACCTGGAACCATTTAGCATGTCGCAGAGAGGCCAGCGCCACCAGGCACCTCTGTCTATCCAGCAGGTCCGACGGCTCGCTCGCCTCAACAGCGCTCTCTATCGGCGAGAAGAACGGGACAAGAAATCAAATCACACAGGCATACACGCTCGCGCACGCACGCACATATGCATACACACGTACACACGATGGCTCAGTTAAGGTTCGGCAGTGGTGGTTTGGAGGGGGAGGGTCGATGCCGAGTGCCCGAAGTCCAGCGCATCCGAATGAGATGAGAACTGACTGATCTTAAGCCACGCCCCTCATTTGGTTACTGTTGCTATCTGGGTCGCAGATAAAATAAAAAATAAAAAACTGTTGATTTACTCTCTACAGCAGCTCAGATTTAAATATTTACGACAATAGCACGAGTCTCAGGTGTTATATAGACGCTAATACGTTACCGTTTCCATAGCAACAGCTCGTTCACAGGGTCTTGTACAAACTTTTTCAGATTAAAATACTCGTTTCACCTTTGATACTGAGAAAGTTTCTATTAGGAAACATTTATTTAACATGGACAGAAGCACAGACTCTCCTGCTCTTTTTTTCTCCATCTAGTTTAATATTTCGTCTGATCTGGCCATGTTCAAGCAGACTACCGTTTTTCTCTTTCGCTCTTTTTGAATATTGACACTGTTACAGGTCGATTCGTCGAGATCTTTAGTAGTGATCACACAGCTTTGGTGCCTCCAGTGGACAAATTGATTCATGCAAATGGGAAATATGACAGAGAGTGAGGCTCAAACTCTGACATGTGACACATCACAAATATTAGCCAATATTAGACTTGAATGCAAACGACAAAGTGTCACGTCCCCATGCGATCACGTGTATTAAACATAACACACTTCATGGTGATGACCATTTAACATCCTCACCAAGAAAAAGTAATGGTTTTTCTTTTCTGTTGGGGCAATAATAAGTAATAAGGTCTTCTGACAAATGGTTGAGATGTGACTTCATGGTTAAAGTATCAATACATTTACGAATACCAAATAAAATCAGGAAAAGTCACATAAAATGCAAACTTTTTTTTTCTGTATATGCTATGAAGCAACTGATAAAGCATACTATTTTAAAAAACCAACAGCAACATCTAGTGATTTTATTCATTAATTTTTTTAGCATACCTCAACCGATTGGTAGAGATGACGTAATCAGTAAAAGTTTTTTCAATAAGATCTAGTGATTAAAAACGTGCTTTATCCATGACACACTTGCTGCAAGTCTCGCCATTTGCTGCACTGCACAAGTTAATTTAGTTCATTTGTTTATTTAGTTATTTACTTCTACTTCTTTAAAAGAAGAAGAGCTTTGAATAGATAGAATAAGCATAGTGTAAGGATAAGCGTCTCATGATCAGGAACTTGGAGCTATGAGCAAACACTAAGTAAAATGGGATAAATTTCAGCACATTAAACTCTTTGGTACGAGTTAATATGCTATGTTTATACGTCTGATGCTTCAACCTTGTATACCTGGTTTGTTATAAAGTCCAACTTAATCATATGACAAAATAACCAGCGGAGTAAAAAAACAAAAGTAGAGATCTATATGTAGGATCCATCTATAAATCAGTGAAAGCTTGACCAAAGTAACCCTGGAGAGGCAAAAAATAAAACTCTGGCTTGGGATCGGTCAGTTCAACACCATCTCATTGGCTGGCTGGAAACTGGGTGGGGAAGTGGGCGGGATTTGCTAACCGGTCTTAGCATGCCCATGCTGAGTTTCGTGTTGAAACTCTTTAAGCGGTCAGGAAGGAGTGGGCGTGGCCTGATGGAGCAAAGCATCAGGCTCAGATCGACAGAGATCTGCGGGTGCTAAGACCTTTAGCGAATCGGTGCCGGACTGCTCGGATCTACAGTGGAGTAAATGTACACATGCAGTGGGCGGTGTTAGCACAGTTATATCTGTAAGAAAGAAACACACGCGCACACACACACACACGCCCCATTTTAGAGTGCACTGGTGGTCCTCATAGCTCTCTGAGGACGTGGTGTTATAGCACGTATGTATTAAAGGAAATAAAGAAATACTTAAAAGAATAAAGGTAAATCTTTGGTGGAGAGAGAGAAAGAGGAAAATAAAGAGTGCAGGAGATTAATCGCGGCGCTCTGTATGGAGATCAGACGCTGATGATAAGAACGCTCGTCTCCATTTCACTTTCCTGCACGGGATTTAATCAGAGCAGCACAGCTGAGACCTGCTTAACTACAGCCTCGCACACAAACCCATCCGTCTGTCTGTCTGGCTGTACGGCTGGCTGTCTGGCTGTACGGCGGGCTGTACGGCGGGCTGTACGGCTGTACGGCTGGCCGTACGGCTGTACGGCTGGCTGTCTGGCTGTACGGCTGGCTGTCTGGCTGTACGGCTGGCTGTCTGGCTGGCTGTCGTCCTGTCTGGCTGGCTGTCGTCCTGTCTGGCTGGCTGTCGTCCTGTCTGGCTGGCTGTCGTCCTGTCTGGCTGGCTGTCGTCCTGTCTGACTATACATTCAGCACTCAGCATCATTCACATTCATCTCTTGGGCTCTCTACAGTACATGTATCCATGTCTCTGTCTCTCTTTACAGTCTCTCCCTCTACCATGCTGTCACTCTTCCATTCGTTTTTTCCCCCCCACATTTACCCGTCTATCCCTCTCTCCACTTGTCTGTACCTTTCTCCACCCGTGTCTCTTCCTCCGACTCAATATCAATCTCTCCTTTCTCGCATTCCTCCCTTCTGATCTCTATCATCATCTCTTTTTCAGTGTCTCACTTTTCCATCGACCTCATTTTCGACCCACCTCCCTCTCTATCTCTCGCTTCATCTCTTTGTCCCTTTCCTTTCTCTCTACCTCTCTATAGATCAACCTTTTTCTCCAGCCACCTCTCTCAATCTCTTCTAGTCCCTCTTTCCATCCCTGTTCCAGTCTCACGCCATCTCTCTCGATGTCTGTATCTACGACTTCCCCCATCTCCTTGTTTCATTCTCCATCTCTGTACTATTCTCTCTCTCTCAGGATGAAGTTGCTCCACTTTCTCACTCTCTCTCTTTGTAAAGAACCGTCCTGTCCTCTTTTTCTACATTATCCAAAGACACGAGATTATTTACTCCGGCTGAAATGAGTTGTGATTATTAGGACGAATCGTCACACAGGAAAAGAGTGCTCTCGGGTAAACGCGGCTGCTCTGCCTGGACGAATTGTCGGACTGCGAGCAGGAAAATCACTTCCACCTGCACTTCCTGTTAGCGCCAGATTTATCACCTGCATCAGCGATCAGTGGACATCAGGTGGCCTTTAAAACACCTACAGTAGGAACGGACATCACTCAGAGTGTGTGGGAAGCTCTATCTGCTCATCTCTCACGAGCTCTCGCTGTGTGGGTGTAGGTGTGCGAGTGTGTGTGTGAAAGAGAGACTCTGATGAGTTTTATCTGGACAGTCAGTCAGAGATAAAGCCATTCCTCACGGGGACAAGGTCTCTGATCCAAGGCAGAAATATGACTGATGATACAGCTCTCCTACACACGTGCGCACACACACGCACACCCTCACATGAGAAAAAGATGGAGAAAGAGAAAGAAAGGTATACAGGCAGAGAACGAGAGATACACGCAGACCAGGAAAGGAAAAGAGAAATAAGATACAGAAGGCTATAAGAGAGGAGAAACAAATAAATAGAAAGAAATACAGACAAATAGAAAGAGATACAGAAAGAAAGAGACAGACAGAGAGAAAAGGTGATGCAGAGAGAACGAGAGAAACAAAGAAAAAGGAGACAGATACAATGCAGACAGAGTGATACAGAAAGAGAGAGAGAGACAAAGAGAGAGAGGGAAGAGATACAGGGAGACAGACAGACCTATAAAGAGATGTACAGTACAGAAAGAAAGAAAGAGGAAATGAAGAGAAAAAAATGGATGGAAAGAGAATAAAAATAAATAAGGATTAGAATATAAAAGAGATGAGAACGTTTCCCCTTAACTCTTCATCTACTTCCTCTGTCCTGTGAGGTGTGTGTGTGCGTGTCCTCCGAGTACGCACACACTAATCTCGTTTTTTGTTTATCATCGCATTTGTTTACCACTGCGCCCCCCTCTCTCTCCGCGTGCGGGGGAGGGGGAGGGGGGATGGGGGGGCTTTACCTTGCTCTGGCGTCTCGCCGTCCTCTCTGATCAGTGGAGAGGTGAGCGTGACCTTCAGCCTGAGTTTGGGCTCGGCTGTACCGCGAATCAAGATGGCTCCCTCAGGGATGCTGCTCTCCACTTCGTACTTCTCTTCTGCTAGCTTCTGCCAGAAAAGTCCAAAGGTCACAAGGTCAAAGTCTAAATGTTCATTCAAACCAGTAAAACCATGTCATAAGGCACTTCATTTCAAACCAAATGCCAACATTTTCCACCAAGTCTCCTGGCGATAAATAAAAAGAATTTGTAGCAAAGTGACAGGAAGTGACAGTGGGAGAAAGAAAAAAAAAACGCAGGGACATTGAGGACGAAGTGATAGTGTTTTATGAGACACAAACTGCTGATGTTTACTCATTGCAGAATAACAGACTAATTAATATTCAAATGTATTCGCATATTAAATGTATAATTAAGTAATTACAATTCAATTAGACTTTCAGAGGAATTTAAAGTCCCACTGACCTTCTACTGAACATAAAGCCACATAATCTATTCCAAACACGCACTGCTCTAATCTGCACTGCTCTTCAGATTTGAGCGAGTGAATAACCCCTCCCTTAAGATACAGAGTGTGCGTGTGTGTGTGCGTGTGTGTGTGTGTGTGTGTGCGTGTGTATATACACAAGAGAGAGAGGGAAAGAGAGATAACGGGATATAATGATAGACAGGATAGACGCAGCATGTCTGTGTAAATTCATGACTCAAGGGCAGAAGGATTTCCTAAAACAGAGAGCGAGAGAGCGAGAGTGAGAGGTGGGATAAAAGAGAAAGTGAAAATGAGTGAAAAGAAAAAAAAAGTAAAACGGAAAAAAACGGAAAAAAAAACAAAAGAAAACAAGTGTGTGACAAATAGCACAGTAGACTGATAGAAAGAAACAAAAATAGCAAAAAAGAGAATAAAGGAAAAGTCCGCTGTTCCATAAAACCTGATTTATTACATTGTGAGTGTTCTAGTGACGGATCACTCAGCTCTAACCTGTGTGTGTGTGTGTGTGTGTGGGGTCCTATATGTGACAGACGGTGTTTGCAGGTCTGCATTGACGGTGCGCAGTGTCTGCAGCGTCTGCATATCTGCAATGTGTGTACAAGTGTATGTAAATGCATGTGTGTGACTGAATGAGTGTGTACATTGAATATGTCTGCAGTGTGCATTTATTTGTGAGTGCCTGCAGGGTGTGTGTGTGTGTGTGTGTGTGTCCAATACGTGACGGTGTGTGCAGGTCTGCACTGAGAGTGCGCAGTGTCTGCAGTGTGCGCATATCTGTGCGTGTCTGCAATGTGTGTACGAGTGTGTCCGTGTGTGTGTGAGTGAACGAGCAAGCGGTATGTGAGAGCGCGTGTGTGTACACGTGTGCGTGTGTGTGTGTGCGCGCGCAGTGACCCGGTGATCAGGCCCTGCTCTCCTGCTGTGTAATAAAGGGAAGCTTGCGGCCAGCAGGATCAGATTAATTACACATGATGAATATAAATAGAGCTCGTTAGTGCCAGTGTTGCTGCCCTCTCTCTCACACACACACACACACACACACACACACACACACACACACACACACACACACACACACACACACAAACAGCGGTTCTCACTCTTGTGGTTCGTCTCTTGGTGGGCGTGGCCTGTAATGCATGTTTTTTTATTATTATTATTATAATTTATTATTAAGGCGTACGAGTTGTAAACAGAAATGAAGCCCCCTGTGATGAAACAGAGACTCCATCAGACTGTGATTGACACAACACTCGACTTTGAGTTACCCGAGTGAACTAGTTACATACTCTATCTGCAGTGGGAAATTACCACAGACGGTGCTCAGCTGTGTGTGTGTGTGTGTGTGTGTATGTATACCTCTATCTGCAGTGGGAGGTTCTCACAGACGGTGCGCAGCAGTGTGTGTGTGGGTTTCTCTCGACACATGAGCACCAGCTCCAGGTCCATGTCGTCTTTAATGAGGAGCCCTTTAGCCACCAGGCCGACACGCATCACCCCACACAGCACCCTGCCATCACCCCCGCTTGTACTGCTGCTGCTGCTGGTGCTGCTGCCGCCCTCACTGAGACAGAGAGAGAGAGAGAGAGAGATTTAACACACTCATGCTGTTAGCTGTAATGTTGAATAATGATTAATGACTGTTAATGGAACACACAGTACTGGGATCAGTCTCACACTCTCTCAGCGTCTCACTTCACTTCAGCTGAGTGTGTACACATACAGGAGTGAAAAGTGTGAAGAACAAACATATTAGCCATAAACTGATCAGCCATAACATTACACACACAGGCAGAGTCACATCAGCATGTGTCAGGGGTGGGATTTAATAGGCAGCAAGTAAACATGCGGTTCGATATGTTTGAGCGCTGTAAGCAGAAAGAATTGGCAAGTGTAGAAATCAGAGTAACTCGGTCCAGGCCCAGACTGTGACCTCTAGACGACTGGGTCCGAGGGTCGTGTTCAGGTGTCAAGTTAGGGCCAGAGTGCACTGTGTACTGCATCATATACTGGGCGCATTTATTACTGTATTTCTGTCAGTGATATGGTGTTGTTTCTCTAGTGTGTGTGCGTGCGTGTGTGGTTCAGGACCAGTCGGATGAGAAGACTCTCCTATAGGCACTGTTGGCAGAGTTGTCTCACTCTCAGTCACACGCTGTCTTTCTCTCACTCTCTCTCTCTGTGTGCCTGATTCTCCAAATGTTTCTCTCTTAGTCCCAATTCGTGGGCGTACATGTGTGTGTATATGTATACATGCGTGTTTGTATCTCTGTGTGTTATTCTATTATCTCTCTGTCTCCCTCCACTTCTCTCTATTTCGCTGTGCAACACACACACACACACACCCCTGCCTCCATTCCACAGCATCTGTTTCTCTCTCACTGTGGTGTGAATGAGTTAGTTTGTGTAGTGAAGTCACTCACTTGGTGCTTTCCTCTGCTGATTCGTCAGCGCTGGGCTCGGGCTTATCCTCCTGCCCGCTGGACTGATTCGGCTGCTCGGCCTGAGGCTGGTCCATCCAGTCGGAGACGTGTTTGAGAGCGCACTCGACAGTCGAGACGAGGCTCTGTACGGCTTCCAGCGCCTCGGAGGACGGGTAGATGGTGGAGTGTTTCGCCATGACGTGGCGGTCGTCATTTCCGAAGGAGCGGATGGACCTCTGAGGGAAAAGAGGAGGCCTCTGTTTATTATAACTCCTTCCAGAGTAATCATACAAGACTGATGATCGCAGCATCCTGAGAGCACTTATGTCCAAGCCTAATTTTTTATAGGTACAAAATCAATTTCAGCACTGTTTCATTTTTAATAAGCCGTTAAACCTTATTGCTCCCTCTCCACTCTCTCTCCCTCTCTGTTCTTTGTTTCTCAGCCACAATCAACTCCTTTCCCTCAGACTTTTCCCACATCACCTGCTTTATAACCGCTCGACAATTATAAATGCTCAACAATTGGTTATAAGATTAATAAAATGTGCTCCGATTGGCAAGCCGCTGCTGTATAAGAGAAATAAAGCACCTGAACTTGATGGTAACTTTGCTTTCTCTCACCACCCTGTCATTGATAATTTTTCTATAAAATGTCAGAGTGTTGCCTTCCTTAGATAGTTTTAAAAAACAAAAGCATTTTAAGAGCTTTCATGACGGAAGAGTTCTCTATTCTGTTGATGTGTTCATTACTCCCAGAAGAAGATTAAACTATTTCTTTACTCAGAGGATTTATATACTCAGGATTAAAAAGAAAATCTTTATGCATATCTCAATAAAGTGAAGTCCAAAGACATTCAGCTGAGGCAATGAAATCAGAATAAAGGAGGACGACATACAGAAATGTCACAGCCAATTTATATGCTGCTATACATTTCTGTCTATATCTCATATCCACAGCGCCTTCGCTCTCTGTGCGTACTTTCTACAGCAGGTCACATCATGTACATCAGACTACTGTGTGCTGGACCAAAAATTATTCCCTTCCTTTGAGATAACTGCTACACTGAGATATGGATAAGGACATAAACGACAAGTCTAGTCTCGCCTGTAGAACGGCTACGCTAAGGCAAGCTGACATTTGTCTTTCTGACAGCTGCCTGCGACAAGACATGGTGTGTGTTCAAACATCTCGACAAAAATTCATCTTCAGGATAGGAGGTGTGCATCAGTGTGGTGTGCATTTCTCCTACAAATTATGTATGAAAGATAAGGCTGAAATATCAGAGGAATTTTAATCCTGCTTAATGCGTCATTGTCTGCTGTTGTTTTTTTTTGGACCTGATATAAATACGTCATACTGTGAGTTTTTCATAGATCCTGTATATAGAAACAACAAAGTTAAACCGCAGAAAACGTATTATGTAAAATTTACACACACTCTGAGCCGTGCACAAATGTCAACAAATGTGTTAAAAATGCAGCTCTAAAGCTTTTGACCTCAAGCATCCTCACGCCAGTGCGGATCGGGCAGATGTAAATTTGTCACGTTCACACACCATGCAGTAAAACAATGACTGTTTGTCTCACATCCTCACCACACACATAATGAAGACAAAGAGATGGAACTGGGGATGAGTTGAAAGAGGACCACAGACTCTGTTTACACCAAACAAAAACAGAGAGAATAAACGAATCTGTCAAAACTGAAAAACTCTGATTTAATTAAAGCATTTAAAAAGAGAGAGCTAAGAGAGCAATGAAGTGGGCTTCGTTATAGTGTTGCCCAGAGGTCCCAATGGACGTTCAAAGCTTCACATGTCCTCCACAGAGCTAAAAAATAATTACCAATTCATCAAGACACTTGTCAGTAAAATCCAGCTCATGGGTAGATATTATAGAGTCAGATAAAAAAAATAAAAACACCTTTCTGGGCTAAACTATGAGCTCTGCGTGGGAAAACCAGGCAAATCTCATCGACTGGTTAATACCATTCATACTATAACAGGGACTCTAGGGAGGTCCTGAAGACACCCTGAGTGTTCACGAATTTAGACACAAACTTAACTAAATCATACATTATCACTCAAAAGTTTAGATCAGTTTCTAACTCCATGATCTTTCTTGATTTTATTCATTTCTACACTGTACAGCAATGTTAAAGTTATCCAAAACACTCAATGATCTCCTCTGAACAGTTGATATTGAGACGTATATCTGCTACTTCTGCTCTGCAAAGCTTCATAACGGCTCTAATCTGAGGTGCTGGTTGCTAATTGGTGATTTCTGAGGTTGGTGACTCTAAATGAACTTCTCTGCAGCAGAGCTACTGTGAGTTCTGGCCTTGCTTTCCTGAGAAGGTCTTCGTGAGAGACAGTTTTCATCAGAAATGTACTTGACAATACGGTTCTTCCAGAAAGCTGACCTCCATGCCGTAAAATAATTTACTGTTGTTATTGTTGTTACATAATTACCTATTTCCATACGTTCTACTGTTATTTTACGTTTTTGAAATCCCCAATATTGTTGTAGAATGTAAATTATTTTAGCAAAGGAGCTTCTACAGAGAACTGCATATATATATTTTTTTTTTTAATGAGAGATTTCATTTTAGATTTAAAAAAAGGTGTTTTGAGTGAATAAATCATTAAAATTTATAATAAAGTGTGCAAAAAACAAAGATCTGAATACTTCACACCCCCCAGAACTGCACACTCGTTGGCTGTGAGCGCGAGTGTGTGAGTGTGTGAGTGTTGGAGAGAGGCACATGGATACGCAAACCTGCACTGACCAGTGTTAATGTTATTATTAATCTTAGTACTACTATTATATACAGTATATACACATAAAAAAGCGATTTCCTTCTGGGATTAATAAAGTTCTTGGAATCTTTAAAAATGCTTTCCTTTTTCTCCAATGTTCCAATGTCACTTTCTTTGACTTCAACTAAATGACTGTACTTTAATTTTATATACATTTATTTATTATTACTCCTTTTATACTATTCTACTATTCTTTTTTTGTATGTTTGTTTTGTTTTTTTACAATCTTTTCCCGTTATTACCTTGTGATTCCTTGTGAATAGACAGAACGAGAGAGAAGGGGGGGGGGATGATTGGGGGAGGTGACATACTCATGCTGCTGTATTTAACAATCAGAGTAAAGTTTATGAGCTTCTAATAGGAGCTGGGGCATGGGTGTAAAACTCACTGCTGGAGTGTGTGTTTGTGCATGTGTGTGTGTGTGTAAGAGCGTGTTTAACAGCCAAGGACGATCACTGCATCTTAATCACACACTCATGCACTGGCACATGTCCTCACATTTGGGGTGTAAACATTTCCTGAACTGAAGCCTGTGGACAGTTTTGATATCTGCAGCTGCAGCCCCTGAGACGTGGTGAGCCATACTGCGCACACACACACACACACACACACACACACACACACACACACATCAGATTAAAGATAAACTAAAACTGTGTGCACACAGTGTAGAGCTGCTTAATGACGTATGGAACAATTCTATTCTCAGAGTGTGAAATATCTGACAAACAGACACACACACATCGATGGTGTTACACAGGCTACAAATGTTAATGCAAACTGAACAGTGTTAAAGATGTCTTTCAGAAGCTCCTGACCTCACGCATCATTCCAACAGGGTGTCTCAGCCCAATGTAAACCAGTCACGCTCACACACACAGTGTGATAAAACTCACATCTCCCGCCACACACTTAAACACCAGTAGCTGGAATTGTGGACTGACGAGGACATTTAGTTTATAAGAGGATTAAGGGATACATCAAACTAAAACAACAGTGTCTGATTAGCCAGCGATCTGTAGCATCTTGCATCATCTGCTAATAAAGCATCATGACGTGTGTCTCCTGCTACCTTGGAATTCACAGCTCTACCTTCTGCTACCATGTTTATAGCATGAAGTTAATCACACTGTGTTTTAACTGAAACACCCGTAATTCAGTTCAGCTGTGAACCACAGGATGAATAATTTTTGGTCTTTTGTTTGCCTGATACAGGACCATAATTTGACTCTTCTGAAACAAAGACAACAACTAAAGAGAAAAAGCTGAAATGACTGGAACTGTTCAACAAATGACTAAAACTTAAGGATAGTGCTTCTAATAGTGAAAGTAAGGCCATTTACACACACACACACACACACACACACATACATACCATGATAAGGACTCACAGGATTGGAACTAAACAGCTGTGTGTACATAAGAAAATGACTCATTAGTGAGACTCATCAGAAAAAAGCCTTCAGTTTGTTAGTGATCATAAAGACTGGACTGGAGTGACGGAAAAAGGTCATGTGACCTGAAGAGTCCAGACTGAGTCTATACCAGAGTGATGGGCGTGTCAGGGTGAGAAGGGAAGCGCATGAAGCGATGCTCCCATCATGCATAGTGTCCACTGTACGAGCCTCTGGAGACAGTGTTATGATCTGGGGTCGCTTCAGTCGCTCAGGTCGAGACTCGGTGACGTTATGTGGAGATAAAATAAAGTCACATGACCACCTGAATGTACTGAATCACCAGCACATCACATCTATGGTGGGTTTCTTCTTCCCTGATGGCACGCGCCATATTCCAGGACTCAAGTGTGTGAGAGAGAGAGCGGTTCTGGGAGCACGAGGAATCATTTTCACACATGAACAGAGACCACAGTCAGAGTCTTTGGGACATGCTGGAGAAAATTTACTGAACAAAACATGGACAGAAATAAATGCTGTGACATTACATAAGGTTTTTAAAATCAAGCTAAAGGCGGGCTACAGTATATGAGTGGGTGACTTTTTTTTTTTTGGCCAGGCAGTGTGTTTTGTCTGAGCTGAGAAAGTAAACAAAGCAGTGTTTTTCAGGACCTCTGCATCAGAAAACAAGCAATTTTTAAAAAAAATCACACACACGTTACACTCACCATACACACTATAGATTTATTAATATTCATTCGAATATTTCAGGTGATCCAAATTCAGTGTCACATTTTCAGGTATGTGAGCAGAGTGTATGCTGCTCTTGAGGTAGAAGCATTTGTGTGTGTGCATGCGAGCGTGTGGGAAGACATCTGCAAGGTGAGTATGAGGCTGAAATGCAACTGCGCTTCAAGCAACAAAGGCATGCATTAAAAATTCACACACACACACACACACACACACACACACACACACACACACACACACACACACACAGCTTTTAAATAACCAGAAACAAGAGAGCGACTACACAATAAACCTCCACACAATGAGCAC